>CM060736.1:0-22500 GCA_030704615.1 Takakia lepidozioides
TTTTTTTTTTTTTTTTTTGACTTTTATTTATTCTAAAAAACTAAATTAGATGATAAATTTATAAACTTAGCTTTTCTAGAATTTCATTATTATTTGATAATTCACAAAACATTTTATTTCGTAACTAAAAATAAAAAAGAGTTTGAGAAATAGAAAAAATGTTTAGAATTTTTTATTTCTCTCAGCGAATCGAAGAAACATTCTGAAAATTTATCACATAAATTTTCAGAATGTTTCTTCAATTTCTCTTTTTATTTACCTTCGAATGAGAAAAAATAATCGAAAAATTTTATTGAATCCTAGTATTTATTGAATTTCTATGTGCATAGTTCCTTCCATACATCTCGAATCCATTCAATTACTATAAGGATGACCCTGATCCGGAGTATGAGCCATAGAAAAAGATGCCTACTAAACCGATCACGGGGATACCAGCTACAGTACCTATTAGCCACAGAGGAATCCTTCCGGTGGTATTGGCCATTTATCTTACTCCCTTTTCAGTTTCATTAGGTAGTCGCGACTCGAGACGTAAACGGTCACAAATAATTAAAATTTGGATTTGTTCCAAATGAGGCAAAAAAGCTCTTGCTGTAATTGATTAAAGAAGTGATTAGGGAATGGAACAGCCAGTACGAAAATAAGTAACAACCCCCAATAGAGGCTGGTACGGTTTAATTCTACACTTTGTTTGTTTGGGTTCGGTTGTGTCATAGCTTTACGTTCCGAATAAATTTTATCGTTGGATAAACTGCATTGCCGATATCGATCCTGAGAAGAGAACTGTAGGTACAGCTAGTCCGTGAACGGCCAACCACCTAACTGTGAAAATTGGATAGGTTCTATCTATAGTCATGGGTACCTCCTAAAAGGATCTAGTGAATTCATCAACTTGTTCCAGTGAATTGAAACGACCGGTAATTAAAGGAACCTCTTGTCGGCTCTCCGTGAAATATTCATTCGGCCGAGGGCTTCCAAAAACATCGTAAGCCAAACCTGTGCTAACAAATAACCGACCTGCAATGAACGAAGAGGGTATAGTGATGCTATGAATCACCCGATATCGAATACTGGTAATGATGTCGGCGAAAGGGCGCTCTCCCGTATTCCCAGACATGGTTAGCTCCATATATATTTGTAGAGGCGAAGGGGACATAATCCCATAAAAGATCGAAACCAGGGGATGTTAAATCTACTGAAATCTCTCTAAAACCTTGTTAGGTTGTCAATGTTATACCAAGGGTATCTTTGAAGCATACTAGACCAGTATATCTAACGTTCTTTTGACGCAGCAAGACAATTTGGGGGAAAAGGATAAAAAATAAGCCAAAGACCTTTATTTTTTCTTCGTTCCGTTAGCATTGCTTAGCTAACCTAATCAAGTTTTTATGAAATCAGTGACTTAGAGGGAAAATTATTTTGTATGGCTCGAGAGAAGTTTGAACGAACGTAAGAAAAACCCGTGAATATTGGAAAAATCGGGCATGTGGATCATGGAGAAACCACTTTAACGGCAACTATTGCGATGGCTCTAGCTGCTACAGGCAGATGTACTGCCAGAAAATACGACGAGATTTATGCAGCTCCAGAAGAAGAAGCAAGAGGTATTACGATTAATACTGCTTATGTAGAATATGAAACTTCTTTGCGACGTTACGCTCACGTAGATTGTCCCGTTCATGCAGATTACGTGAAGAATCTGATTACTAGTGCTGCACAAAAGTCTGGTGCCTTTTCGGTAGTATCGTAGGCTGATGGACCTATGCCATAAATCAGGGAGCATATTATCTTGGCTAAACAAGTAGTAGGTGTTCCCAATATCGTAGTTTTTCCAAACGGAGAGAATCAAGTAGATGATGAACATTTATTACAATTAGTGGAATTGGAAGTACGTGAAACTTTGAGCTACTACGAGTTTCCGGGAGATCAGATTACTGTAGTGTCAGGCTCTGCTTCAATTGCTTTATAAAGTCTTACTGAAATTACTGATTCACTGAGAGGCGTAAATAAATAGGTTGACAAAATCTACGACTTAATGGATCAAGTTGATGTTTAGATTCCGACGCCTAAACGCAAAACAGATAAACCTTTTCTTACGGCTGTAGAAGATGTTTCTTTCCGTTACGGATCGTGGAACTGTAGCTACAGCTACGGATCACGTAGGAAGAGGAATAATTCGGGTAGGAGAAGTAGTTGGATTAAGAGAAACACTCATATTACTTTTGTTACAGGTTCAGAAATGTTTCGAAAAACTCTTGAGGAAAGTATTGCTGGGAATGATGATGTGGGAATGTTACTCGGGGGGATGCGAAGGGAAGATGTGCAACGTGGAATGGTAATTGCTAAGCCCGGAACTATAAAACCTCGTATTTGATTTGAAGCGCAAGTCTATGCTCTTCGGAAGGGGAGAGAAAAGGAGGGGGCGACATTCCCCCTTTTTTTCTCGGGATATCGTCCCCGATTTCATGTTCGTACCATCAACTAACTGGTAAGATCGAATAATTTCAATACGATTCCGGTGGAAAAACAAAAATGGTTATGTCGGGTAATCGCATTAAAATGGTTGTGGAATTAATTCAACCCGTAGTTATTGAAGGAAATTTGCGTTTTGCGATTAGTTAGGAAGGTCACATAGTAGAAGCTTTTGTTATATCTGAGTCACTTCATTAAAGGATTCATTGATGAAATAGTAGAAATAGTTTCAGCAGTTTAGTTTGAAAGAGAAAAAAAAATGGATATAGTTTTTTCAATATTACTTATATTTCTTCTTCTCTT
The DNA here is from genome assembly GCA_030704615.1 of Takakia lepidozioides. NCBI lineage: Eukaryota > Viridiplantae > Streptophyta > Takakiopsida > Takakiales > Takakiaceae > Takakia > Takakia lepidozioides. Next base: position 2,776 of record CM060736.1, read on the forward strand.
TTTTCTTTTCCCTGCCTCTCCTTCTCCCTTCCGGAGAAAAGAAAGAAAAAAAAAACTTTTCGATATTTATTTTGAGATGAGGTAATAACGAATATAAAAATTTGAGATTGAATTCAATTAATATGGGATTTTTTTTATTTCCAATTACTGTTTCTATTTCAGGTGATAAAAATCTAGGTAATTGCTTTACAAGGGTGTATACTAAACCTGTTATTGTCACTAGGATTCCTTCCATGCTTACTATAATCAGCTATTTCGCATTTCCATTTGCTGCTTCAATTTCAGCTTTAGTTTCATTTATTGGCTTAAACAAAATACAACTTATTCAGAGAGAAAGGAGAACTTGTTTAGGTTCTAAAAATTCCATTGTATCTCCTAAGCCAAATAAAGGTTATTGAGATTAATAACAAATCTAGTTAGTTTCCAACTCAGATATCTTTTCGGTCAAGAAAAAATGGTTGAAGCTTTGCTGTCTGGAATTGTGTTGGGGTTGATTCCAATAACTCTAGCTGGATTATTTGTAACTGCCTATTTGCAATATCGGCGTGGCGATCAATTAGATCTTCGATCGAACATAAAATTATATTTACCGTTTTTCATAGGCCTCCCTAAAAAAGATAGGGAGGTCTAATTAAATTAATTAATAAAATTTATTGAAGTTTTTTCAAAATTTTTTTTTTGAATAATCACGCTCTGTAGGATTTGAACCTACGGCATCAGGTTTTGGAGACCTGCGTTCTACCGAGCTGAACTAAGAGCGCTTCTTTACATCAAAAATCCTTGAATGGAAAAGGGTGACCTTTTTCTATTTTTCTATCTATATTCAAAAAAGAGTATTCCATAAATAGAATATTTACTCTGAAGTTTTGTTACGATATATGGAATTCGGGGTAGGGATGACAGGATTCGAACCTGCGGCATTTTGTACCCAAAACAAACGCGCTACCAAGCTGCGCTACATCCCTCCCATTTAAAAATCTTCCACCCATCATAATTGTATCTCATTCACAGCTTTTTGCCTACACTTTTCCATCCTATTAACTTCCTTGTACTTCCCGTCTTCCAGAAATCCATATAATAATTATAACTACTTCACGCATGAAATGAGATGTATGGAAAAACAAATACATTCTTTTTGGAAAGAAACATAATACATACTTTTTCCAAATTTCGCCTAGTTTCTCACCAACCCATTAGCAATTGACTACTAATATAGTCAATACTACTATATACATTACATAGTTCACATAAATCTCGAGAAATTTTTCTGGTTTTTCATCGGGAACTAAAAAAATATTATTCGAGATTTAAGATTCAATAAAATTAATGAGATATTAAATATATCTCGAGAGTCTTATTAATTATTGTATGATTTTTTGTCAATTTATCTATTAGAATAGAACGGGAATGGTGAGTTGAGAATAAAGTTAATAGGATTGACTATCAATAAATCATTTACGGAAATTCGGAAGAGATAAAAAATAAAATAAATCATTTTTTTTTTTTTTTCTCGAAATCTCATCCTACCATTTTGTTATATGAACCTTTGTAAAAAATACGAAAAAATTTACTAAATTTATATATATATATATATATAAAAGGAGAACTTACAATGCAAGATGTAAAAACATATCTTTCTACAGCACCTGTGCTAGCTACGTTGTGGTTTGGATTTTTAGCTGGTTTATCGATAGAGATCAATTGTTTCTTTCCAGATGCTCTAATTCTTCCATTTTTATAAAAAGGTTTCTTCTACTATTTTAAAAATTTTTATTTCTTACGTTTAATTAATTAATTAATAAACAATTAGAAAAAAAGCTTTAAGGTTTTTTTTTTAAGTTCAAATAAGGAAGTTAAATAGGGAATAAATTTTCTCTATACAGGGGATTGAATTTTATATCTACAAGTTATAATAATTAAAGACTTTTTTCTATTTCGTGAAAAGTTTTTAATTATTATGACTCGCTATAAGATTTAGGAATTAATCGGTAATTTTTACTAAAACCTTATACTTTTATTTTTTCCAAGAATAGAAATTCATAGGTTTTGCAAACCCAACATTCAAAATAGGATTACGGCTAAGAATAGAGATGTAAGAGTAACCATTACTTTGGAATGTACTAGTTGTGCTCAAAATGGTGAAAAAATAAAATTAGGTGTTTCTAGATATACTACTAAAAAAAATCGTCGTAATACACCCACTCGATTGGAATTGAAGAAATTTTGTCCTTATTGTAATAAGCATACTATTCACAAAGAAATAAAAAAATAAATAGTATTTTAGAGGTTTATGAAACAAGCTATGAACAAATCCAAGCGATCTTCTCGTAGACGTTTGCCACCCATCAGATCGGGAGATATTTTGGATTATAAAAATATAAATTTACTTCGCAGATTTATTAGCGAACAGGGAAAAATTCTATCTAGACGAATGAATAGATTAACCTCGAAACAACAACGCTTAATGACTATTGCTATTAAACGAGCTCGGGTTTTAGCTTCATTACCTTTTCTTAATAACGAAAATTAATTTGGTTTCTAGTTCCATTAATAGTAAAACTTCCCTACATTTCCTAAGAGTTGGAGGGAGAAGAAAAAAGGTCATCCTCCAATAATACGAAATTGAGGAGAAAAAAGAAGCTACAAATGTAGAATCCAACAAATTGAACGAAAAATCGACCGAAAAAATTTGTTCCGATCTGTTTTTACTTCCCCGGAGTGAACCCGCTCCGGGGAAGTCTTTTCACTCAGTTCTTTCCTATTCGCCAATCTCTCTCAAGATTGTGGAAAAGCAATTACTATCTAATATAGCTACTTGTGCAAGCATTTTGCGATTCAAAAGCACTTGTTTTTGATATAAATTTTGAATCAATTTATTATAGGAAATTCCATTATCTCGGGCTGCTGCATTAATCCGAGTAATCCATAAACGGCGAAGATCTCTCTTTCGCTTATTTCTATCCCGATGGGAGGAAGCTAAAGCCCTCATTCCTTGCTGATTAGCAGTTCGAAATAGTTTTGAATGAGCTCCTTGAAATCCTGATGCAAGTGTGAAAAGATTTTTACGTCGTTTTCGAGCCACATACCCACGTTTAACTCTAGTCATTAATGTCTACTCTCATGAATTACTAAATAATTTTGATAAAGAATGAGAAAATGATTTATTCCGTTTTTGAGAAACAGAAATATATCTAAAATCCAATATTTCTATTTATTCTTTCTCCTAATTTCGTTTCTATTTCGTTGTTGAATAGAAAAAACAGTAAAAACATTTGCTTTGTTATACTTATTACAAAGTAACAGAGTTTTGATGGGTAAGAAAATATATTATTTGAATTACTATTCTATTTTTTTCTTTTCTATCACAAAAAATGAAATAAATCTATATCTTTTTATATTCTAGTTTACCTCATCTGAGAAGTAGCAGGAAAAAAAAAAACACTTGTTTTTCTGATGTAGAAAATAAAGATTCCAATGGCTTTTGCTACTATAACCTTCCCAGCCACGATTTTTTTCGGTTACATACCTTCTCAGTAACGAAGGGATGGGACCTCGGAATAAGAAAAATCGTGGATTCCATCGTTTCTATGGCTTCTCCCTCAACGGCGAGGTCCCCCCTATGTGCCGGAGCCATTAACTTCTCCGAAAACGAGATGGGGATGCTATCGGTGATTTGTATAATTTCCAATCCTCAGCTCTGCTTCACCCATCGAGCAAAAAATCTTACTACGACAAGACTTCCCTATCCAGTAACGGCATGTCATTTTGGGGGTTTGCTGGGCAGCTGACCTTATGAATCCGTTTTTGCGGCAATATAACTACCTGTAGTTATCCTTTCCAAATTGCGCAGTTCTTCTCGCTCAACGGATTGATCAATAATCACTACCATCGAGAAATTGCTTTTCATCCTACATCAAGATAATTGGATTTGCACCAATGAAAACCATAAATTTCATTTAACTACAAGGTAAATGATGGATCGATACTTCACTGTAATAAAAGAGTTCTTCTGCCATACCGATCCCTAATACTTAAAGTTCCCGATCCAAACGAGTCGCACATACACCCTGGTACATACTCCCCTACGCTGAGGACATCCCCGAAGGGCTGGGGATTTCGTTCTATTTTCCATCGGTTGTCTTCGATTTCTAATCAGTTGTTGAATGGTAGGCATCTTAAGTTGTATGCAGAATTTACTGGTTTGGATTAATCCTGACCATAGGAACCATAAGACCATAAGGAGAAGTTGTTACGAAAGTTGAGAAGTGAATAAATTAAGTCTTTTTCATAATAAAAAAAGGACTTAGTCAATTCAAAATTTGAGAAATATGTAAATTCTTTTTGTTCTTATAAATTTTTTTTTCTTCCCCCTTCTCTTTTCTCCTCCCCACACATAGAAAAGAGAAAAAATATATCTAAGGTTTTCAAAAAATTTTTTTTTTCTTTTTTCCCTCACCTACAGGTCATTCATGCCTGAATCTGATGGATTCCTTATCTCATAGGTCAAAAAATTTTCATGTGTCTCTTCAGACAGAAAAGTTCCTTTACAAAATTAATTCGTTGGAGAATTTGAAGCAGTTTCTGTAGCTACGAAATCAACAATGCCATAAACTTTTGCTTCTTCTGCTGACATGAAAACATCTCTTTCCATATCTTCGGAAATGATCCATAATGGCTTGCCTGTCCTTTGTACATAGACCTTGGTAATGCAGTCGCGAAGTTTTAATACTTCTTCTGCTTCCGTAATACATTCTCCCGCTTGTCCATCGTAGTAGGAACTAGCAGGTTGATGGATCATTACCCTATTAATAGATCTCAATTAAAGAGAGATTCAAATTGAATGAACTGTACGAGCATTTTGCGGTGCATACGGCTCTAAAATGAATGAGATGGAAAAATGTTTTGGGAAATGAAATTCTAAAAATTTCCGTATTTCCTAAACCTATTTTAGACAATTCATATACCATCTTTTTCTTCCAAATCAAATAGTATGATGGTTCTGTTGCTTCAGATATTTATCCATCTAGCAATGCCAAAGTTTCTTTTTCTCCTTTTCTCTAGAAAATATAAGCAATTTAAAATATAGCTACTTTTTTTTTTATTTCTTTTCTTCCATATACTTTCTATCGGATATCGGAGATGAAGGGGGGATAGGGGTTTATGGCGCTGAGATGGACTGACGAAAAATAAAATCAAATTGGTTGAAAAAGGAATAGTCACTTTTTTTAAACTACCTCGATATTTTTAGTTTTCTTTATAATGTTTGTATCAAGCTTTATATGTCATGCTATTATCACCTTTCATTCGGCACAGACATTGTTTCTTCGATAAGAAGCATTGGCGCGAAGCGTGGGGTAGCGCTATACGTTTAGTAATTTCCCCTCCAGTTGAGGTGAAAGATCCCATTGAAGCAGCTAATCCCATGCAAATTGTGTGTACATCCGGTGCTACAAATTGCATAGCATCATAAACAGATATTCCTGCTAATACTGCTCCACCGGGAGAGTTAATATATAAATACATATCTTTACTTTCATCTTCTCCATTCAGGTACATCATAATACCAATGGGTTGATTCGCGATTTCGTCATCTACGTGTTGGCCTGGAAAGAGTAACCTTTCTCGATGGAGTCGATTGATTAGAATGGGTCGATAACTTTTCCTCCTTCGGAACCGCACGAGCACTTTGAAAAGCATACGGCTCGAGTAGTTGCACAAAATTTAGTTATTTTATTTTAGTTAGATAGAAGATAAAATCTTAATATTTGTAGGTAATTTTTCTCAGAGCAATCTTTTTCTTTCTTTCCCTCTCCTCTCTCCACTACTTCCGGTTCAAGTCCGTCTTTTTCCGATTCCCAGTTTCACTTATTGAACCACTCATTAACCAATGCATTTTCTAATTCCTCTTCTATCTTCTCCGTCACAGCAAAATTATCTTGTTTACAAATAGGTTTTTAATAAAATCCTTAGGTTTATGTTCTACTCCGGGAAAGAAAAGAAAAAATAAATAAATAAAAAAAAATATATCCGATTTTAACTTGCACATATAGGACGAGTAACGTATTGCTATTTTTCCATCTTCTCGTTATTTCTGCTAGAAATGCTTTCTCTTCATTCCATAAGTTTCAAAAAAATATTGAGTCTGGAAGTTTAACGGAGCCTGAAAACTTCATTTGTTTGAGCTAACCATAGAATTTTGAGATTGAGAAATCTTTTTTACTTAACCATTCTTATCAAAACCTCACGCTTTAGAGTATTGAGGATTTACTCAATCTCAAGTGAGGTAGAAACGTTTGAATCGGAGGAGACGACGGGTAGTTTCCGTATAACCAAAAATTTTTGACAAGTCGCACTATACGTCGATCCGAACAGCATCTTCTTCTCCGGGGAGCCTAAAAGGCACTTTTGGAACACCAATGGGCATTTTTTCTGCGGAATAAGTGAAGCCCTCTGAAGGGAAAGCGTAACAACCCAATCAATTATTAGGTTGTAATTTTTTGTTTCTACGATATGATTATATCATATGTAATCTATACATAAGAAGTAAGCAAATGGTGAATTTTCGTCGGAGATAAAAGAGATACATTACCTCTCATTGAAAATTAAGTGGGACCAATCTCTCCATTGTTATACGAAACGTATAAATGCTAAACTATTTCTGCTTGTCTCTACTTGCCTCTATCGGTAAAAATGAAATTGGTACTTCAATTTCTGACAATTAATGGCTTTGAATGGAAGGTAGACTTCTGGGATGACGAAATATTGGTTTTACCTTTTTGACCTTGTCACGGCGTAGTTATTAAATGCAAAAAAGTTACATAGTCTCTACTTCTCCTCGAGAAAGGGGTATTTCCACGGGTTTACCTCGGTATCGCGTCCATACTGTCGTATCAAATGATCCTGGCCGTTCAATTGCCGTACATTCAATGCATACAGCTCCAGTTTCCGGTCGGGCTGGTTCTATGGCTTTATATGAATTAGCTGTTTCCGATCCATCGGATCCCGTTCTTGATCCAATGCGGAGACAAGGTATGTTCGTTATACCTTTCATGACTCGTTTGGGAATAACAAAGTCTCGGGGGGGCTGGAGTATTACTGGAGAAACTGTAACTAATGCGGGTATTTGGAGTTACGAAGGCGTGGCTGCAGTGCATATCGTATCATCCGGCTTGTTATTTTCGGCGGCTATCCGGCATCGGGTCTATCGGGATTCGGAGTTGTTCCGTGATGAACGTACGGGGAAACCTTCTTCAGATTTGCCTAAGATCTCTGGAATTCATTTATTTCTCTCAGGAGTCCCTCGTTTCGGATTTGGAGCATTCCATGTAACAGGTTTATTCGGTCCCGGAATATGGGTATCTGATCCTTATGGATTGACTGGAAAAGTACAACCTGTGGCTCCAGCTTGGGGAGCTGAGGGTTTCGATCCTTTCGTTCCAGGGGGAATAGCTTCTCACCATATCGCAGCAGGTATTCCAGGTATATTAGCAGGTTTATCCCACCCCAGTGTCCGTCCCCCCCAACGATCATACAAGGGATTACGTATGGGGAATGTTGAAACTGTTTCATCCAGTAGTATTGCTGCTGTATTTCTCGCCGCTTTCGTCGTTGCCGGAACTATGTGGTATGGTTCCGCAGCAACTCCAGTAGAATTGTTTGGTCCTACTCGTTATCAATGGGATCAAGGATTTTCCCAACAAGAAATAGATCGAAGAATTCGTTCCAGCGAAGCTGAAAAACTTAATTCATCAGAAGCTTGGTCCAAAATTCCTGAGAAATTAGCTCTTTATGATCATATCGGTAATAACCCAGCTAAGGGGGGATTATTTAGAGCAGGTGCGACGGATAATGGAGACGGAATAGCTGTCGGTCGGTTAGGTCATGCTGTCTTCAGAGATAAAGAGGGACATGAGCTCTTTGTACGTCGTATGCCTACTCCTTCTGAAACTCTTCCAGTAGTTTCGGTAGATGAAGAAGGAATTGTTAGAGCCGATGTTCCATCCAGAAGAGCGGAATCAAAATATAGTGTTGAACAAGTAGGTGTAACTGTTGAATTTTATGGCGGTGAACCGGATGGAGTGAGTTTTAGTGATCCAGCTACGGTGAAAAAGTATGCCAGACGTGCTCAATTAGGTGAAATTTCTGAATCCGATCGCGCTACTTTAAAATCAGATGGCGTTTCTCGTAGTAGTCCGAGAGGTTGGTTCACTTCTGGTCATGCCACATTTGCTCTTCCCTTCTCTTTTGGACATATTCGGCATGGTGCTAGAACTTCGTTTAGAGATGTATTTGCTGGTATTGATCCTGATTTAGATGCTCAAGTTGAATTCGGGGCATTCCAAAAACTAGGAGATCCGACTACTAAGAGACAAGTAGTTTAAAAATCATTGGAAAGAATTACCTATTTTTTGGAATGAAAAATAATATATATATACATCATAGAATTCTTAATTGAATCTATCTTTCGATTAGTACGAAAGCTATCTCCATACTTTTCCCTTACAATTAAATCTATGGAAGCATTGGTTCATACATTTTCGTTGGTAGGTACTTTAGGAATAATTTTTTTTGCTATTTCTCTCCGAGAACCACCTAAAGTTCCGAGCAAAGGAAAAAAATAATTCTTATTTCGTAAAGTTTCTAGTTCTTATCGACTCGATAAGTCTCATTCCGTTCATTTCTCAATAAGAATTGAATGACCTTCCCCGAAAATTAAGGGAAGGTCATTGACGAAACTAGTCCTCATGCTCTTCAAAAGGATCTCTAAGTTCTTTAGAGGGTTGCCCGAAGGCTGTATGGGGGGCATAGCCGGTGAAGCTCACAAGTAAACGAGATATGGAGATAGCGACTAAGGTTGCAGTTTCCATCGTTAGGTAATCCCAAAATAATGGTTTGTTTCCGATATAATAGTACACAAAGTTAACGAATCTCAACTAATGCAATAAGTTCCACGGCTACACAGATTATTGATGATGCTCCTAAAACCAGGGGAAAACGAAGTGGTATAGGAGATATTTTGAAACCACTTAATTCGGAATATGGTAAAGTGGCCCCTGGATGGGGAACAACTCCTCTGATGGGTATTGTAGTAGCACTATCTGCAGTTTTTCTAGTTATTATTCCGGAACCTTATAATTCTTCTGTTTTACTAGACGGAGTTCCTGTAAGTTGGTAATTAATCTAATTGGTTCGATAAAAAAGAGGGTACCTCTTTTCTATTGAACCAGTTCGATAGATAAAAAATAGATCAAATTTTTTTCATTTACTCGATTTTATGGTAGTTTAATCGTGCGATCAATCAAATAAAGGATCTTCGGAATACGGGTGTGCGACTCGCTTAAATGAATCCAATTTGATAATACAAAAAAAATTGTTAATCTTTTTATAAGATTATTTCACCTCGCTTGGTGTTAATGAAGTAGTTGGCATTTAAAGCGCAAGACATCATTAAGATATTAGAAAAAATATCATAAAAAATATCTTTCATAAAATTTAAACTATGGTTAATTCGTCTAAATCTACTATTCAGATTTCGTTACCAACTAGCTAGAAGAAAAAAAAATATAAAGATTTTATTTTTTTTTTATCCTCCTTCGCTGTCCAATGGAAAGATTGATTCTTCCTATTATTGTAATATTCCGTCGGAGCAGTGATAATAAAAAGGTTCTTACCCATTGTACCTCTCTCCTCAGTCACCGGAGTATAGTAGAAATCTAAGGTTTAATTATCTTTATCAAGGTTTGAACGAGATAATCCCTTTCAATATTGGGGAAAGAAATAGAAATTGAATAGATTAGATAGGGTGAAAGATCACTCAAAAAAGCAACCGATGAGAAAAGATAGATAAGCCAACTCGAGATTGAGACAGTAAAAGAATAAAAAAGAAAATATTTTTGCTTAAGCCGTATGAGGGGGAAATTATCATGTACGGTTCTCGGAGGGGGAATACATAAAGGTTTACCTATCCCAATAAAGTATACGATTGGTCCGAGGAGCGTCTCGAAATCCAGGCGATTGCAGATGATATTACTAGTAAATATGTCCCGCCTCATGTCAATATATCTCATTGTTCGGGGGGAATTACTTCGACTTGTTTCTCGGTACAGGTAGCCACCGGTTCTGCTACGACTCTCTACCATCGTCCGACCGTAACAGAAGCTTTTGCCCCTGTCCAATATATAATGACTGAAGTCAATTTTGGTTGGCTAATTCGATCAGTTCATCGATGGTCGGCGAGTATGATGGTTTCAATGACGATTCCGCACGTATCTCGCGTTTATCCTACAGGAGGTTTTAAGAAACCTCGTGAATTAACTTGGGTTACTGGTGCAATTCCAGCTGTATTAACAGTTTCTCCTGGTGTAACTGGTTATTCTTTGCCTCGGGATCAAATTGGTCACTGGGCTGTCAAGATCGTAACTGGTGTACCCGAAGCTATTCCCGTTACAGGATCTCCCTCGGTAGAGTTATTACGCGGAAGTGTTAGTGTAGGTCAATCTACATCGACTCGTTTTTACAGTTTACACACTTTTGTATCACCTCCTCCTACTGCTGTTTCTACGTCAATGCATTTTCCAATGATTCGTAAACAAGGTATCTCAGGTCCTTCACAAATTCTTACATTATAGTAAGTAATCAAAATTTTTAATATTCCTTCAATTCCTATAAAATGATTCTATCGCCACAGATGTTTCTTATCACGAGTTTCTGTCACTCGAGATATTGAATAATATTCCATGGATTTTTCTATCTCAGAGTATGCTTTCTTTTAACAAATACTTCAAGATATATATATATTTTTTTTTGAGAGAGAATGGATTATGGGAGTGTGTGACTCGAATTATTCATTAGACTACGTAGATATTTCGTTCAATCTGCCACATTAATATTAGAGACATAATGTGTTTCTGTCCCAATTTCCTCGTTTAGAAATAGGGGGATAAAAACTTGGGTAAAAATAAGTATTGTTTTAAGAAGAAAGATTTTTCTACGATCAATTTCAAAAATAAAATAGGCTTCGTAAAATCCATGAAAATTCAATATAAATAAATATATATATTTATATATTGTGATAAAAGGAAGCGCATTCATTTCCTTTGGGTTTCCGACTGGAATAAACGTCATCGGAGTGAAAGAAAGGTCTAATGAGAAGAAAAAGCCAATGTATTAACAAGTTAATACCTAGTATATTTCCGAGATTCGGAGTGCTGAGAAAAAAGCGACTTACGAGGAATGAGACTGTCCAAAAAGCGTATTTATTAATTATGATAAGCGTATTTATTAATTATGATGAGAAATTCACGAGCTTACTTGGATCACGAGCCTTTAACTAAAATAAAACTTATTTTCTTATTTCATACATTCTTTAGATAAAATTAAGAAGAATTACATCAAACCTTTTTTTTTCTCAATTTATATTATTCAGGAGATGGAGATATGGTCAAAGAGAAAAAATATATGTATAGTGATTGCTTGAGTCGGATGAAGAGGAAAAATTCATGTCCGATTCTTTTGGGGGACTTTTTTTTCTTTCTCTTTCTATAAATTAACCTATCCCAATAACAAAAAAACCTGATTCAAGTGATCCTGTATCGAGGGCTAAATTAGCTAAAGGTATGGGACATAATTATTATGGGGAACCCGCTTGGCCTAACGATCTTTCGTATATTTCTCCAGTAGTGATTCCAGGTACTATTGCATGTACTGTAGGTCTAGCAGTTCTAGAACCGTCCATGATTGGTGAACCGGCAAATCCATTTGCAACTCCTCCGGAAATATTACCCGAATGGTATTTCTCTCCTGTGTCTCAAATACTTCGTACAGTCCCTAATAAATTACTAGGTGTTCCTTTAATGGCTGCAGTACCTGCGGGATTATTGACAATACCTTTTCCGGAAAATGTGAATAAATTTCAGAATCCTTTTCGTCGTCCAGTAGCTACAACAGTTTTTCCAATCGGTACCGCAGTAGCTCCTCGGTTGGGTATTGGGGCTGCTTTACCTATCGATAAATCTTTAACTCTAGGGCTTTTTCGAGACAAGTATTTAGTGGACTGCCACCTCTCCTTCCTCAAAAAATTTTATTTCTAATTCCTCCTACAATTAGTTAGTATCTAGGGGGTATTTGCTACGAAACAAATACTCCCTAGATATTCAATCTCTCGATTCTTCATTCAAAATAAAAGGCTTTTTCAAAATTGAAGTGAGTTTTTCTAAATTGAAATGAATTGAATTATCTAATCATTCAAGTATATTTCTGTATGAATGGTGAGATAATTTGGATACCAATTTGATTAATTTATTTTCTTGAATCGAAAGAGTGGAATAAGAAGGATCTAAGGAAGAAATAGGAAACGCATTTTTTTGATGGAAGTGGAGCTTGTTTTTTGGTAGATTTATCGAAAAACGTTTTTGTGAAGCTTCCAATACCTGTTCCACGGATTTCTTTCCAAAGTTTTTTATTTTCATTAAATCATCTTGACTATAATTTAAAGGATCTGATATTGTATGTGCATTAACTCTTTTGGGACAGTTATAAGCTCTAGCGGGTAACTCCAATTGGTCAATGAATATATGTTTAAAAGTAACTCCTTTTGTCATTTCGTCTATATCGGCTGATAAGGAGGGAGAGGAGAAGTAAGACATATTAGATTCATATGTATTTTTCAATCCATAAATGAATTCTTTCTTTTCTGCATGTAAAAAAGGAATGAATAAATTTATTAAACTTCGAGAAGCTTCATAAAGTGCTTCTTTGGGAGTCACACTTCCATTAGTCCATATTTCAAGAAAAAGTATTTCTTGTGTCTCGTTTCCGTTTTCGAAAGAATGAACACTATAATTCGCGTTTCGAATAGGCATAAACACGGCATCTGCAGGAGAATTTCCATCTGCGGATTTTATTGGATCCTCTATACGGTATCCAAAATCTTTCTCAATCTTCAATTCAATATCCGAATGAATTGCTTTAGTAACGGTGGCTGTATATTGTGTAGTATCAATTATTTTGACGGAAGGCGGTGATATGATGTCTTGAGCAGTTACCTTTTTAGGTCCAAGAATAGATATAAACGCTTTTTGTGTTTCATAAGAATCGCTTCTAAGTACAATTTCTCCTGAGTTAATTGAAACGTCATGTACCGATTCTTGAATGCCTAATATTGTAGAATATTCATGTGTCACTCTCTTGGATTCTGCACATGTGATACACGTTCCTTCCACCTCTCCAAGTGAGGCTCTGCGCATAGCAATTCCGACTGTACTGGCTTGACCGCTTCTAAATGGAGGTATGGCGAATCGACTATAATGAAGACGCGCACTATCTACTCTAGATTCCACGCACCTCCACTGTAGTACCTGAGCGGAGATCGGTATCTCATCTCGAATCATATTAAGATCTCTCTGGAATATATTTTATTCTTATACACGTCTTTTCTTGGGAGGTCTACATCCATTATGTGGCATAGGAGTTACGTCACGTACGAAATTTAAAACTACACCACTTCTACGAATAGCTCGTAACGCTGTATCTCTTCCTGGACCAGGACCACTTATCATAACTTCTGCCTGTTTCATACCTTGATCGATCAACATACGAATAGCATTTTCCGCTGCAGTTTGAGCAGCAAAAGGCGTACCTTTCTTCGTACCTTTGAAACCACAAGCACCTGCAGGAGACCAAGAAACGGCTTGTCCTCGGACATCCGTAACAGTAACGATTGTATTATTAGAACTTGCTTGAATATGAATAACTCCTTTAGGTATTCTGCGTTTACCTCTACGTAAACTAATTTTTTTTATAGATTTTGCCATAATTATTTTGTATATAAATTAGAAAATTTGAAATATATAGAAAATTTTTTAGGATTTTTGCTAAATCAATTCGAATTTTTAGCGAGAACCCAAAAAAAAATTATCCTTGTCTTTGTTTATGTTTTGGATTGGAACGAACCACCATAACTCGTCTTCGTCTACGAATTAGTCGACAATTCTCACGAATTTTACGAACAGAAGCACGAATTTTCATTTTTGTATTCCTTACTTTGATACAATCAATAAATTGAAAAATGTAGAGTTCTTTTCTTGTACCAATTTTTTAATCTATTCTATTTCTTATTGCTACTATTACCAATACTTCAACTCCGCCTGAATCTAGAATATTTTATCTCTTAACCATTTGAAGATTTGGTGCGAAGTCGATAAGTTATACGCCCCTTAGTTGAATCATAAGGACTCAATTCTACTTTCACTCTATCTCCCGGTAATATTCTTATATAATTACGTCTTATCTTCCCTGAAATATGAGTTGGAACTTCACATCCATTATCTAAACAAACCCGAAACGTGGCATTAGGAGGTGATTCAGTAACTACACCTTCCATATCAATCAAATTCTGTTTCTTCATTAGGGGGAGAATCTCCTTTTTGATTAACTAACGTCGATAAATATAGTACTAGCTAGCTTCTTTCATTTACAAAGATTCCCCTATGCGAAATTATTCAAACGAGATGTAAATAAATTACCATACGTAACGTAATATTTCTCCTCCGATTCGTTTTTGTCGCGCTTCCCGATCCGTCATAATTCCCTGAGAAGTGGAAAGAATTACAATCCCCATTCCACCTAAAACTCTAGGAATTTCTTGGTGATTGGAATACATTCTTAAACCGGGTTTACTAACACGCCGTAAAGTTGTTATATACGGTTTTTCTTTCCTTCCTCGATATTTTAAAGTGAAAACTAAAAAATAGTTTTTATTTTCTTGATGCTCTCTGAAATTTTCTATAAAACCTTCTTGTAAAAGAATTTTTCCGATGTTCCTAGTAATATTAGTAGCAGGTACTTGAACCGTTTTCGTTTTCCCCAAGTTCGCATTTCTTATAGATGTAATCATATTAGCAATGGTATCGTTACCCATGAAAACTCCTTCTCACTATTAATACAAATAAGTTTTTTAATTATGTTGAAAATAAATCCTGAAATAGATATTTATTTGAAATTTATAGAAAATGGTTCCATGACTTTGGAGTAGAGATGGCTAGGAAGTGGGAGAGAGGGAAGGAAGAAGAAAATGGAGGAATGGGAGAGATGGGATAGAAATAGGTTAAAAAAGGTTCAAAAACAAAAAGATTTTTTTTAAGTAATTTTTGTTTCTTGTTCAGAAATGAAATCGACAATAATTGAATTATCCATTTGATGTACAAATTTATACAATGTTTTTTCCTCTCTCCAGTTCCGATTCATTTAACTCCCAACTCGAAATACTATATCTTATAAATACATAAATTAAATTAATCGTTTTTTGTAATACCTCGGGGGCTAATGGGACTATTTTAGTGAAGTTAGATTCTCGTAATTCTCGAGCAACTGGACCGAAAACACGAGTCCCTTTAGGATTTCCTTCTTGATTAGTGGCAACAGCAGCATTATCATCAAATTGTATGATGGTTCCATTGTTACGTTTGAGTTCCTTACAGGTACGTACAATCACAGCTCTAACTATTTCTGATTTTTTAAGAGGCATATTCGGTACCGCTTCTTTAACCACGGCAATAATTATATCACCGATATGTGCATATTTACGATTACTAGCTCCTAATACTCGAATACACATTAGTTTCCGAGCTCCACTATTGTCCGCTACATTTGGATAAGTTTGAGGTTGAATCGTTTTTCTCTTTCTCGGAAAGTGAAAATCCCCCCTAAGAGGTAAGAAATGAATTCTCTCCTTCGGGGGGCGTGAATTTAATATTACTAAATCTATTTATATAATGATTTCTTCTCCACCTCTACTTCGGAAAGTGAAGAAGAAAAAAAATAGTTATATAGAGGTTTCTGGATTTGTTTTTTGTATAGTTGTAGCGGTAATAAATTGGGTACGTATAGGCATTTTGTATGCAGCTATTCTCATAGCTGCTCCAGCAACAGTTTCTGATACTCCACCTATTTCATAAAGTATTCCACCTGGTTTGACAATAGATACCCAATATTCTGGAGATCCTTTCCCCGAACCCATACGTGTTTCTGCGGGTCGCATAGTTATAGGTTTGTCGGGAAATATGCGTATCCATATCTTTCCACCACGACGAGCATAACGAGTAATTGCTCGTCGTCCCGCTTCTATTTGTCTAGAAGTGATCCAAGCAGGCTCAAGTGCTTGAAGGGCAGATTTACCAAAACAAATACGATTGCCTCGAGTAGATATCCCCTTCATTCTCCCTCTATGTTGTTTACGAAATCTCGTTCTTTTAGGGTTATAGTCGATCTATTATTCCATCTCTACTTCAAAATCGGACGTGAAAGTTTTCTCTCATCCGGCTCCTCGTGAATAAAAATCTTGTAAAATTTTTAATTTTACAGAAATATAAAATATATAATAAAGAAAGTTATATAATTTGTCCCACTTTCGATGTAGAAAAAAACAGATGAATAAAAAGAAATAGTGTCGGTAAGACAGCAGATTTTTCTATCTAATGGAATTTTGTAATAATTGAAAGTTTCACGGGCGAATATTAACTCAAACTCATTAAAATTTTGTTTATTTGAAATTAAAAAGAGGTTATTTATAGTTGTTGCTTATAGCTCCTTTATTGGTTACTACTATAGAATCGGTTTATTTCGCCATCCCGTCCGATAAATGAATAAAATTTGACACAAATTTTATTCACTCATAGGTTCCATCGTTCCCATAACTTCCAAGTTTACGTTTAGGTTCCTTTTGTACGATGGAGCTTCGTCCCTGCCGTTACATAGTCGATTCCCTTAGTGTTTCTCGAGGTAAAGCTCTTATTTTATCTTGTTCCAATAAATTAAGAATCAATTTTTGTTACAAATAAGATTCGTTTTATGCCTTATTACACCGTTTTTCGAAAGTTCTTGAAAGGTTTTTTTTAACCATACGTTTGAAAAAAATACGTAATAATTTATATATATATATTTTTTTTTTATTAATACTATGGAATACTTCTTCGCTTCATAAATCAATCTTTTTGTTTTTATGGAAAAAGCTTTTAAACGAATATAACTATGATTTTTTTAGTTCGCTTATTGGATTGTTTCAATACGAAGCAATGAGTTATTTTCTGGTATAGACTAGAATTAATTGTGTTTCTCAGTTCTTCCGAACCTGAAAAAAAAGAAATAATAATTCGAACGAGTCGCGCACTAAGCATAGCAACTTCTTTAAAATGGTTAATAAGATCTTATTACATAAGTAAATTTTTGAAATAATATATTTTTTTTTTAGATTTGATGTAAAAGTAAAAAAAGTTAATTTGAAGAGATCAACTATTTTTCATCCTGAAATATCCAAATTTTTATTCCTAATACTCCATAAATAGTTTGAGCTGGATAGTAACAATAATCAATTTTAGCTCGAAGAGTTTGTAGAGGAACTCTACCTTCTCTAGCCCATTCTATACGAGCAATTTCAGCTCCATTAAGACGTCCCGCTATTTGTATCTTAATACCTCTTATACTCGTTTTTCCGGCTAATTCAATAGCTTTTTTCATGGTTCTTCTAAAAGCAACTCTGCTTTCTAGCTGTGAAGCAATATATTCCGCAAGGATTTTCGGCTCTCCATAGGGTTTCGTTACTTCCGTCAAAGTCATGCGAAGTTTCCGATCCCCAGGATTTAAAATATTCTGTACGTCTATTTTTAATTGTTCAATTCCTCGGCCACGACTTTCCACTAACAACGCAGGAAATCCCGTATGTATTTCGACTTGAATCAAATCTGTTTTTCTCTTTATCTCAACACGTGCAATTCCCCCATAATTCGAGGAACTCCTTATATGTTTGCGTACATAACTCTCAATACAATTACGCATTTTTTGATCTTCCTGAAGAAGTTTGGAATGATTTTTTGGTTGTGCGAACCGATAAGAACGATGATTTTGGGTCACACCAAGTCGAAAACCAAGTGGGTTAATTTTTTGTCCCATGCATCTCTTCCCTCTTCGATGATATTAGCATAAAAACTTCTCCAATCTCTTTTTATTTAGATTTATTTTTTACTACAATAGTTATATGACAAGTAGGTTTATGTATGGGATAACCGCGTCCCTGAGCTCTGGGTTGAAATCTTTTCAAAACAGTACCTTCATCTACTTTGGCTTCACCTACAATTAAATCAGTTTTACTTAAGTTAAAATTATGACTTGCATTTGCTGCTGCGGGAGAAATTAATTGTAGTATGGGGTAGCATGCTCGATAAGGCATGAATTCCGGTATCGTAAGTGCTTGTTCATATGAACGACCACGAATCTGATTAACTACTCTCCGTGCTTTATGAGCAGACATACGTATATGTCTAGCTAAAGCTCGGACCTCTGGATCTGAGTCATTAGTTTTCATCAAACGTTACCTCCTAATTAACGACGAGATTTTCTATCGCTTTTTGCATGTCCTCGAAAAGTTCGAGTAGGTGCAAATTCCCCCAGTTTGTGACCCACCATGCGATCCGTTACATAAATAGGTAAATGTTCCTGTCCATTATGAACAGCAATGGTATGACCAATCGTTGTGGGTACGATAGTAGAGGCGCGAGACCAAGTCACTATTATTTTTTTTTCTTCTTTCACGTTAAGACCCTCAATTTTTTTCAGTGAGTGATCAGCTACGAAAGGGCCTTTCTTTAGTGAACGTGTCATTGCCAACTACCCTCCGTTTTTCTTCTTTCTTTTTTCTCTTCGCCTAAGTTCATTCCTTAGCTTTTTCTACGGCGACGCAGAATCAAATTATTACTATATTTATTATTTCTTCGAGTCCTTTTTCCAAGTGCAGTATGGCCCCAAGGAGTTAATGGTTTCTTCCTACCAATCGGGGCTCGGCCTTCACCACCTCCATGAGGATGATCTACAGGATTCATAACAACTCCCCTTACCCTGGGGCGTCTACCCAGCCAACGTTTAGATCCAGCTTTACCCGTGGTCCGATTATTAGCATCAACATTACCCACTTGACCGATCGTAGCTAAACAAAATTGAGATATTAAACGAACTTCTCCGGGAGGTAATCTTAATGTAGCTAATCGACCTTCTTTCGCAACGGGTTTGGCTACAGCGCCCGCAGCTCTCGCTAATTGTCCACCTTTACCAGGTGTTATTTCTACGTTATGCGTGGCGGTGCCTAGAGGCATATTGGTTGAAGTAGACTATTATTATTGATATTGATTGATCGATATAAGTAAAAGTCCCTTCCCAAACTGTACGAGCCTTTCTCAAGGCATACAGCTTTCTAGACGTATTTATTATAGTTTATATATATATATAACTATTTTTTTTTTACGAATAAGAAAGAAAACATAAATTTTCAAATTCTTTTTCATTATTTACATCCTAGTTATTCTTTCATCACCTGGCTTATCTCTTCCATACAGCTCCGGAATGAATGACTTTACCAATTCACGCTAACATCTCTTCTATGTCTTGTAATAACTTAGGAGGCATATTTCACATCATTCTCTCTCTTTATATATATATCTATATATATATATAGATAAATAAAAGAATATTTCACTATCTAGCTTCGAATTTGCCTTTGACCATCAAATCGAATGTGAGTAACTCGTTTTTTGTTGTTAACTATATGTTCAAAAACAAGGGTTGCCTATATCCGTTTTTCGTTTATGCTTAAGACGAAATAGAGTCTTCTCCATATTATGGTATCTCTGAAGTTTATAATATATTTTTTAGTACGAAACTTTATCACATGCTATTTTTATC
>CM060736.1:35000-57500 GCA_030704615.1 Takakia lepidozioides
TCCTATAAATCCAATGAATGAAGTAGGTAGTGTTAGTATAAGTAGAGGAAATAACATCGTATTATCTGATTCTTTAGGATACATTTTTTTTTTTTCTCGAGGAGAGAAAGATAGAACAGGATTTTTTTTTTCACTAAATTTTTGAATCATTTCTAAAGACTTAGAGGATTCTTTTGAAGCAACTTCGTTCTCTACAAGTTGCGAAACAGACTCTATTTTTCCTTTATCTGACTCTTCAGATGCAACTTTTCCCCACGTGGAAGCGGAAGAAACAGAGACGGAATCTCTAGATAAGTTGGCTCGGAAATCACCTTCAAAAGTGAGGAAATAGATACGAAACATATGAAATGCAGTTGGTCCTGCCGTAACCCAGGCTATCCATCCGAGAGTTGGGAGATACAACCAGCTATCTGCAGGGATTTCATCTTTGGACCAGAAACAGGCAAGGGGTGGAATACCGCAAAGAGAAAGTGTGCCTGGAAGAAGAGTTGTCCCTGTAATTGGCATGTATTTTCTCAAACCACCCATAAAAGCCATGTTTTGACTCTTGTCGGGGCAATATCCAACAATGGGTTCCATAGAATGAATAACTGATCCAGACCCGAGAGATGATGAAGCTTTGGAATGAGCATGTGTAATTGGATGAAATGAACCGGCTCGATAAGAACCTATACCTGGGGCTAACATCATATAACCCGATTGAGACGTAGTAGGATAGGCTAAGCCTTTTTTGAGATCCTTTTGAGCAAGAGCTATAGTAGCTCCCAATAAAGCCGTTATTGCACCTATCCAAGAAATTACGCCCATTACGGAGGGTGAGACTTGGAAAAGAGGAAACGGTCGAGCTACAAGAAAAATTCCTGCTGCTACCGTAGTGGCGGCGTGGATAGGGGCGGAAATAGGAGTGGGTCCCTCCGTAGCGTCAGGTAGCCATACGTGAAGCGGGAATTGCGCGGATTTAGCTACTGGACCTAGAAATAGGGAAAGGGCACACGGGGTAGCAAACCATGAAGTAACTTCATTATTAGCAAGCAACTCATTGAATCGTTTAAACGATGCTTCAGATTCAGAACTACCAGTTATCCGATAAAAACCTGAGATACCTAATAATAATCCGAAATCTCCTACACGATTAGTTATGGAAGCTTTTTGACGAGCATTAGCTGCACTAGGTCGAGTGAACCGAAAACCTATTAATGGATGAGAACACATTCCTACTAATTCCCAAAAAATGTAGATTTGTATTGAATTAGGACTAGGCACCGAACCTGGCATGGAAGCAGTGGGAAGACTTAAATAAGCAAAAAATCTAACGTATCCTTGGTCATGAGACATGTAACTATCACTATGAATCATAACGAGAACTCCTACAGTAGTAATTGATACTAACATAATAGAAGTGAGTGGATCAATCAAAAAACCTACTTCAAAAGTGATATTTTTGTTGAAGATCCAGGACCATAAACACCGATAAATTGAATTACCAGTGATTTGTTGCCAAAAAATATTGAGAGAAATCAACATCGCTATGCCTAGCGATGAGATACTAGTAGTGGCCCATATACGGCGAAGACTTCTAGTCGATTTTGGAAGAATAAACAGACCTAATCCTATTGGAATAGAAGCTAGAAATGGAAGAGAAGGCACAATCCGAACAAATTGATATATAAGTTCCATAAATACATTTTTATTATAGAAAAGAATCTTATTTTTTTTTCATTTCTAGTTTATAATTGACTAAATTATGGAAGAAAGATAAACTTGAAGACGAAAAGAGGTATAAGATTTATATCCTATGTATCAGAAATTTTTATCAATCTTTATTTCTTATCCTACCACCGAATCGAATTCTACTTATTATTTGGATTTGGGGAAATGGGAAGAAAAATTATTAAACAAGTTTCTTGATCTTATACACTAATAAGATATTATATATAGTTTCTGAACTAAGAGATATATATATCTTTTCAACACTATTGCGGAATTGTTTTGGGGGGGGGGGGGGGGAAATAAACACATGAAGACTTTACGAGAATTCAAACAATTGAAGATACTTGTTCCATTCTAGTTATTTAAGTTCAATTAAAATTTTTAAATTTATATTAATTTTTCATTTATAATAAATTCCATAATGAGTACATACGCTATAATTGAAACCGGGGGTGAACAACTCCGAGTGGAACCAGGAAGATTTTATGATGTGCGTCATTTCGCTTCGTTGAAACCCAATTTTTTGGGTCCCAATACCAAAATTTCAATCTATCGAGTATTAATGATTCGTCATGAATCTATTACCAATATTGGACATCCCTGGTTGGTAAATGCAATGGTAAAAGGGAGAATCTTACATTATCGTCTCGAAAATAAAATTACTATTTATAAAATGCGTTCTAAGAAGAAAACACGACGTAAATTGGGACATCGACAAAATTCGGCTCGATTTGTAGTAGATTCCATTTGTCTAGACGGAGAAGAATTCTATGAATAAAATTTTCGAAATGTAGATATATAAAGAACTTTTAAAATGACTGAAAACGAAAAACCATAAATATTTGCTTTTGTGGAAAATATATAAATAGAAGGAATTTTTACTTATGGCAGTTCCGAAGAAACGTACTTCTAAATCGAAAAAGAAAATTCGTAAAACTGTATGGAGGGAAAAAGCTAATCAAGCTAGGATAAAAGCTTTTTCTTTGGCTCAATCTATTCCAACTGGTCGTTCAAAGAGTTTTTATTACGCAACAGACGAGAAGGCTTCTGAATCACCTAAATCATCTACATCCATTAATGAATCGGACAAATTATAACATGGACAAGGTACCTATTATCCCCTCCGAGGCTTAGACAGAAAAAAAAATATATATATATATTCTTTTAATCGTGAGGAGAAGGAAACTTAGGAGGGTGATCGGCCGGAGATGGGACAATCAGAATGTGTTTTTCAACTATTTTTTTTTTTGCCAAATCGGAAATTTAAGAAAAAAAGTAAAATGATCCAACTTCTCCTTATTCCCCCCCTAATATTGTTTTCGATAACTAAAGGAGAAATACGATTTATAAATAAATTCGAATTAACTTTAGCTTTAGCATTGCATTATGGTATTTACGTACTAGCTTTACCTATCTCTCTTTTGTTATATAGAACAAAGGAACAATCTTGGAATATATTATGGCGAGTAGCCACAGAACCTGTAGTACTATCAGCTTATAGTATTACATTTTCAACTGCTTTTCTGGCAGCTATTGCAAACGCCTCTTTTGGTTCAATTCTCGCCTGGATTTTAGTGAAATATGAATTTCCTGGGAAAAAAGCTTTAGACGCTGCAGTGGATCTTCCTTTCGCCCTTCCCACTTCAGTGGGAGGACTTACTTTAATGACTGTATATAGCGATAGAGGTTGGATGGGTCCCATCTGCTCTTGGTTAGGCATAAGAATCGTTTTTAGTCGTTTAGGAGTCTCTATGGCTATGATTTTTGTATCTCTACCCTTTGTAGTACGTACTATACAACCGGTTTCGCAAAACACGGAGGAAGAGCTGGAAGAAGCTGCTTGGTGTGTAGGTGCGTCACCTTGGACCACTTTTCGGCACATTTTGTTCCCACCACTAACTCCTTCGTTACTAACAGGAACAGCTTTGGGTTTTTCGAGAGCTATAGGGGAATATGGTTCAATAGTCTTAATAGCATCTAATATTCCAATGAAAGATTTAGTTATTTCTGTACTTATTTTTCAGAGACTCGAACAATATGATTATCCAGGTGCTACTGTTGTAGCAACCCTAGTCTTAATAGCTTCTTTCGGTGTCCTACTTACGATTAATCAGATTCAAATATGGAGGCAAACCTTGAACGGATAATAGAGAAATGTATTCCAAATGAGAGGGAGAAAGATTTGGTAAAAAGAATAGATAGTTTCAATTTAATTTGATTAAATGAAACTATCTTGAATATCAAGATATAAAAAAAAAAAAAAAATTTTTGATTTAGAATGAATTAATCAAAATCTTTGCAATTTATTTTTGTTTCGAATTATCTTTAAAAGAAATAGACGAAATTCTATATATTTTTTTCTTTCCCCCACGGAACGGAACAATATAACATAGGTATTTGAAACGTTTTTTTTTCTTCGGAGCAGAGGGATTCGAACCCACGACCTCCATCACCCCAAGATGGCACGCTACCAAACTACGCTATGCTCCGTTGTATCAGAATCAATTTATTGTATTTCCGTAATTAAGTTTTGTCGATCCTTAAGAAAAAAAAGTCTCATTTATTTTATTTGCCATATTCATATCACAAAATATTGACCTTTTGATATAGAATATGCTATTATTGCTTTTGGTAAGCCGCCATGGTGAAATTGGTAGACACGCTGCTCTTAGGAAGCAGTGCTAGCGCATCTCGGTTCGAATCCGAGTGGCGGCACTTCTGAAGAATTTTGCACTAAACAAAATTATTTCAAATTTACTATTTTACTACATTCATACTTATTTTTAATAAAATAAATACTTATTTATAATGAAATAGATAGAACTTTTTTTTATTGATCGACTCTCTTTTGGTACGGTACAGAAAAAAGAAAAAAATAATTCATTACGATATTTATAACTTCGGAACGTATATTAGCTCACACATCTTCTCCTCCTCCTCCTTTCGCTACTCTTACCCATCGGGGAAAAACAATCTATATCAGAAATGGGAAACTCGGTGATTTAGGCAAAAGAAGTATGATAATTGCTTATATCCGTATAACAGGATTCTCACCTAATCGCTGGCTTTATCCCGGACACTCACCGTTAAGCAATCCATATGAATCATCTATGTTTCTCTCACGGAGTTTATCTCTAATCCATACAATTTTGGAGGTTCAAAATAAAAGTGATTGGTTAGGTATAATTACTGCACCAAGTGCTACGTTAACTCATGCTTCTGCTACTCCAGGTATCCCTAAAGAGATGCAGCAATCTACGGTTTTAGTACCTGCTTTACAATCTCATCGGTTAATGATGCATGTAAGTATGATGATGCTTAGCCATGCAACTCTTCCACGTGGATCTCCATCAGCAATAGCTTTCTCATGTATGACTTCTAAACAAAAAAGTATTTTTCCGTTATTTCATTGTAATACGGACTCCTCTATTCGGTCTTTCTTTTCAAAGAGAAATCTATATTTGAATGAAGAGAAAGGGAATAATCTACAAAAAAGTTTTTCTCTATTATCCATAGATTCTCGTAAATGGAAATTTACTCAACAATTAGATCATTGGAGTTATCGAATTATTAGTTTAGGATCTCCTCTCTTAACTATAGGTATTCCTTCCGGAGCGGTATGGGCTAATGAAGCATGGGGTTCTCATTGGAGCCGGGACCCTAAAGAAACTCGGGCACCAATTACTTGGCTTATTTCTGCAATTCATTTACATACTAGAACGAATAAAGGTTGGCAAGGTAAAGAACCAGCAATTGTAGCTCCTTCGGGATTTTTTATAGTTCGGATTCGTTATTCAGGAGTCAATCTGTCGGGAAAGGGTCTGCATAGCTATGGATGGTTAATATAGCATGTAATTCAAAGTACTTCAATTTTTTGATCAAAAATGAAATATGGAGAAATGAAGAAAAAAATATGTGATTCTATTAAATGAAAATAAAGCATTTGAAATAAAAATTGAATTCTTTATTTCAAATAGTGAAATGATAAATATTTCTATATCATTTCACTATTTGAAATAAATTTTACCATTAAGTAGTAGTGGGAAAAACTATTGTGAGAAATATCAGCTGGATTATACTTATACCGAATGGAATAGAATTTTTCTACGACTCAAGAAACAATTTGAGATAAAATGGAATCTATTTTACTATTCCATGGGGATAAAACCGAATTGGGATAAATACCAATACCTATAGTAGGAAGAAATGAACAAATTAGAATAAGAATCTCTCGTGGTCCTGCATCCGTATTGGAAGAAGTTCTAAAATTGGAAAATTTATATCCGTGAAACATTTGCCGTAACATGGATAATAAGTAAATGGGAGTTAATATTATTCCAATTGCTTCTACTACGGTAATAATTACTTTAAAAGTAAAAGAATATTTTTGACTAAGAACTATTCCCGAAAAAACCGACGATTCTGCTACAAAACCACTCATACCTGGTAATGCTAGTGAAGCCATTGAAAAACTACTAAACATTGTAAATATTTTTGGCGTGGAAATAGCTATTCCCCCCATTTGATCGAGAAAGAGGGTACGCGTTCTATCGTAACTCGTTCCTGCCGAGAAAGAGGGTGCAGCACCAATTAGTCCATGAGAAATCATTTGTGAGATAGCTCCATTAGGACCTATATCTGTTGTAGGACCAATTCCGATAAGTACAAAACCCATATGAGATACCGATGAATAAGCAATTCTTCTCTCCTTATTACGTTGACTGAAAGAAGTAAGAGCTGCATAAACAATTTGAATTGCTCCTACTATTACTAGCCATGGAGCAAAGATAGAGTGAGCATGAGGTAATAATTCCATATTAATCCGAATTATTCCATATCCCCCCATTTTCAGAAGTATTCCAGCTAGAAGCATACATGTACTATAATGTGCTTCTCCATGAGTATCGGGTAGCCAAGTATGTAGAGGAAAAATTGGTAATTTTATAGCATAAGCTATGAAGAAGCCTAAATATAATACTATTTCTAATCCTATAGGGTAAGATTTATTAGCTAAACTTTGTAAATCTAAAGCTGGTCCATTAGATCCATAAAGTCCCATAGTTGAGGCTCCCACTGAAATAGAGACAGAACCACCGGCAGTGTACGAAATGAACTTTGTAGCGGCATATAAACGTCTTTTTCCTCCCCACATAGATAGGAGTAAATAAACTGGAATCAATTCCAGTTCCCGCGTGGGAAAAGAAAGTAGAATATCTTGGGAAGCGAATAAACCTATTTGACCACTGTACATTGCTAACATCAAAAAATGGAATAATCGTGGATTTCGGGTGACTGGCCAAGCCGCCGAAGTAGCTGGAGTAGTAATAAAACCTGTCAGTGAAATAAGCCCGATGGAGAGTCCATCAATCCCTAATCTCCAATGGAAATCAAAAAAATTAATCCAATTATAGTCTTCCTTTAATTGAATGAATTGATTATTGAAATCGAAATGATAACAAAATGTATATGTTATTAGAAGAAACTCTAACGAGCAAATACCCGAAGTGTACCACCGAATAATCCTATTTCCCCTACCGGGAAATAATGGGATTAAAAAGCCTGCAGATATAGGTAAAAGAACAATTATCGTTAACCGAGGGAAGTTGCTCGTGATAGAGATAAAAGAAATTTTAGATAGGAAAACCCATACTCGAAGAATCGGGTATGGGTTTTTTGGGAGGAAAAGAAGGAAAGAAAGATAAAACTCCTAAAAGAAAAATGAAAAATTCATTTTTCGTTGAATATCTACTGGTTAGTAAGCTAGACCCATACTGCGAGTAGTTTCAGGTCCCGAATAAACACGTACACTCGAAAAATCCGTTGGACAAGCAGATTCACGTCTTTTACAACCTACACGGTCTTCTGTTCTGGGAGCAGGAGCAATTTGATTAGCCTTACATCCATCCCAAGGTATCGTTTCTGATGCATCTGTGGGACAAGCTCTTACACATTGGGTACGACCAATACATGTATGATAAATTTTTACTGAATGTGCCATTGGTTCTTTCAACTCCAATTAGAATATCAAAAGCCTTAAATTCAATAAGATTCTAATATATATTACTATATGGTAATTCATATTAATAAAGAAATTTTTATTACTTTCAATATTAATTAATAATTAAATAAATAACATTTTTTTCTTCTCTTCCTTTAACACTGAGACGGAAAAATAGGTCTAGCCTCCAAAAAAACCCTCAAGTTCATTGAATATAACTTAATAATTATAGTTACTAGCAAAGAGTTTTTTGCCGTTTCATCAGATATAAAACAAATATATTTCTTATATCGGTGAAAAGAGAAAAAAAGGGAAAAAAAGATATATATAATGAATTTGTTTAATTATTCTAATTATAATGAATCGATTACCATTTTAACAAATTAAATTGATCGATACGGGTTGATTTTCTATTACGATAAATAGCTGAAACAATAGCTAATCCAATAGCTGCTTCAGCTGCTGCAATAGCTATAATAGAAATAGAAAAAATTTCTCCTTTTAGTTGTTGAGTATCAAAATAATTGGAAAAAGTTACAAGATTTACATTAACTGCATTAAAAATTGATTCAAGACACATAGGTGCTCTAACCATGTTTCGACTCGTAATTAATCCGAAGATACCGATACGGAATAAATAGGCACCTAAATTAAGTGCATGTTCAAGCATAATGGATTAACTCCTCGTGGACCTTATTTTTTTTTTTCTTAGTATAAATAAGAGCAAAGTTGTATAGTACTCAAGAAATGGGAAAATCATCTTTAGGTTGTAAAGCTTGAGTTTTTCGTTTTTTTTCCCGACGAGCTATAGCAATGGCTCCTATTAGAGCAACTAAAAGAATTATAGAAAGAAATTCGAATGGAAGCAGAAACTCGGTTAATAGAAGATATCCAATACGTTGGATATTTCCTGTTGGAGCCTGTTCCACAATATCGTTCGATTGCGTGATCGAAGATATTCTGGACCATGATGTATTAGAAATCATAGTTATTAATGAAAGAAAAAGCCCTGTACGAACTGCAAACGTTATTTTATCTCCCGCAGTCCGAGATGGAAAGAAATTTAGGGATTGTGGCTTATTGATTGGCATAACAGCAAATACAATTAAAACATTTACAGCTCCTACATAAATTGAGACTTGTGCAGCAGCTACAAAATCGGCATTCAATGAGAGATATAAGGGAGATATACGAACAAAAACCAGCCCCAAAGAAGAAGCGGAATAAACTATATTAGTAAGTAATACTACTCCCAGACTTCCTAATATGAGACCTATCTCTAGAGAAACAAAAAGAATTTCATGGAGTGGTTCAGGTAACTTCATTATGCTCGCAATAAATTAAAGTCCTCTCTCTATTAGATTTGTTTACTAAAATTCTGTTTACTAACTCAAAAAAAATACTTTATTTATGTACACTTATGCTTCTTCTCGTAAGGGAAAACCGAAATAAAAAAGAAAAAAAATAGATATAACTACTTCATCAGAGTTGATTCGATTTTTTATTCTTCTTTCTTAATCAAACTTAGTCCGAAGAATTGGTGATGTTTCTCGAATCGGAATGTCCTTCTGTAACTCCTTTAGATAAATAAGTTAAACTCGGAATAGTTTGAATTGTAGAATCTTCGATTATAGATATGGGTAAACGTCCTAAAGCAATTTGATCATAATTCAATTCGTGACGATCATAGGTTGAAGGTTCATATTCTTCAGTCATTGACGAACGATTTGTAGGGCGATATTCGACACGGTTTCCACGAAATATACGAACTCCAAAATCGATACTATAACTTTTCAATTGTTTCTTTTCTATGTTCCTTTTCAATTCCCAATCAACAACAGGTGGATTAATTGGACATACACGAACACGTACTTCACGAGCGATACACTTATCGAATTCGAAATGAATACGTCCACGAAATCGTTCTGATGGAATCAGTTTTTCGTAAGGGTATTGAATAGTCATAGGTAAACGATTCATATGATCTAGGGTCACCATAAAACCCTGACCAATGTACCTTGCGGCTCGTACTGCTTGTTCACTATAATTTCGAAGTCCATTCATCGCAGCAAACATATGGTAGATATCCTTAAATAAATGATTTATTTGATATTTTCCAACTACTTATAGATCGAATAAATCTATATGTTGAAATTGCATTATGAAATATTTATATAAATGAATATTTTATAATAGAAGAACTTGAAAAGAAACTGTCAGTAATAAATTACCTGAAGCAACAGGCAGAAGAAATTTCCAACCAAGATCCAATAATTGATCCATTCTCACTCTAGGTAATGTCCATCTTGCCATGATAGAGATAAACGAAAATGAATAAGCTTTAGCTAGCGTAATAAGAATTCCTATGATTATATCGATAACCTGACTAGTTCCATTACTAAAAAACCATTCTAATTGATTAGAAATTGATATGAATGGAATGGGAAAGTGCCATCCACCCAAATGAGGAATTGTTACAAACAGTGAAGAAGCTAATAGGTTTGAATAAGAAGCGACATAAAATAAGCCGAATTTTATACCTGAGTACTCGGTTTGATAACCTGCAACCAATTCTTCTTCTGCTTCTGGTAAATCGAAAGGCAATCTTTCACATTCTGCTAAAGAAGCGATAAAAAAAGCTACGAAACCTATAGGTTGACGCCATAAATTCCATCCCCAAAAACCATATTTGGACTGCGCTTCAACTATATCAACTGTACTTAAGCTGTTAGATAATTATAGTCGATGTTAACATTACTGTTAATATCTCTACTTCAAAACCGTACATGAAACTTTAGCGTCATACGGCTCCTCAGTGGTTATTGAAATAAAACTTTAAGCATTTTTCGCGAATTTGGCATAAAAAAATCGAAACAGTTTCTTTTTCTTTTATTTAACCAATGAGATTCTGTCTGCTATAACAATAAAAGCTTTTGAATCTATCTTAGCCTTTACAATTGTTCGTTAGCACTAACTCAGATCTCTTAAAAAAAAAAAATAGAATATTTTTTATTTTTGCACCAGTAACTTTATAAGAAGAGACATATTCATTTCTTGTTCGAATAGCAAATATTTTTTATTCTTACTTTTGGGAGGTGAGAATCGTAGAAAGGGTTACTTCGTTCCCGATAGTCATTCGTTTTAGTGAATAGGGATATACTTCGGATCGGAGTTGTAAGGAAGTACTTCTTGGTCATTTCTACTAATGCCAAATCCTCATTCCATTTCGAAAAAATATATATATTTTTTTTTTCTTTACTAATCTTTTGTGTATCTTTGTGTTCCTGACCATCTACTCTTGCTTGAATCAAAGTATGATAGTAAGAACTTCATACGATTCATCTTTTGCTCCCGCTGTCAGGTCTTGATAACTAATCTCGGACCTGGGGTACACAGTTTTCACCGGTTTTGCATGCTTTCACTCCTGTACGTGGAGGATGGGACTTGAATCTATTACTGCAAATGAAAAAGCTGTTTGATCTTACCCATATGACTATCTAGTTTCTTAGTTAGGATAAGGAGGAACACTTATCAACTAATTTGAGAGAAGGAAATTCAATATTTTGACGAATCACACGTAGAGATATAGATAATACACATAAAGCTAACGGGATTTCGTAACTAATAGATTGAGCAGCAGCTCGGAGACCACCTAAAAAGGAATATTTATTATTTGATCCGTACCCTGCCATAAGCAGTCCAAGAGGAACGATGCTGGAGACAGCAATCCAATAAAAAACACCTATACCGAGATCGGCTGAAATTATGCTGTGGCCAAAAGGGATTACTAAATAACTCAAAAACACTGGTATGACTACCATAGCTGGTCCGATATTGAATAACCAAGCGTCCCCTCTAGATGGAATAATATCTTCTTTTAATAAAAGTTTAATTCCATCTGCTAAAGCTTGAATAATCCCCAAGGGACCAGCATACTCAGGTCCTATACGCTGTTGTATTCCCGCAGATATTTTTCTCTCGAGCCATACCAAAACTAGTACTCCTATCGTAACTCCCAATAGAAGAGTAAGAATAGGAAAAATGATCCATACAAAGCTAAAAAAATCTTTGGAAAGTTCTGATCCATTAAATAAATAGATAACTTGTTCCTCGAGATTGGTATTGGTATCAGAAATCATTTTAACGATCAACCTCTCCCGTAATAATATCTACACTACCTAATATTGTCATAATATCTGCCAATTTCATTCCTTTTACTAATTGAGGAAGAATTTGCAAATTGATAGAACCAGGTGGACGAATTTTCCATCTCCAAGGAAAAACACTATCATCTCCCATTAGATAAATTCCTAATTCTCCTTTAGGAGCTTCTACTCTGATATAATGCTCTTGTTTGGGTAACCTAAACGTAGGAGAAGGCTTCTTACTAATAAACTGATATTCGAAATCATTCCATTCCGAGTTTTTTCCTTGATGAAGTCGTCGAGCTTCTAAATTTTCATAAGGTCCTCCCGGAATTACTTTTAAAGCTTGCTGAATTATTTTTACAGATTCTTTCATTTCTCCAATTCGTACCAAATAACGAGCTAATGAATCTCCTTCTTCTTGCCATTGAATTTGCCAATCCGATTCGTCATAACATTCATAATGATCAACTTTACGAAGATCCCATTGAACTCCCGAAGCTCGTAACATGGGTCCAGATAAACCCCAATTTATCGCTTCTTCCCTACCAACAATACCTATTCCCTCCACCCGTTTGAGAAAAATGGGATTTCGTGTAATAAGTTTCTCATATTCATCAACTTTTGGTAAGAAGTAATCACAGAAATCTAAACATTTGTCTACCCAACCATAAGGTAAATCTACAGCCACTCCTCCGATACGAAAATAATTATGCATCATCCGCATACCTGTGGCAGCTTCGAATAAATCATATATCATTTCTCTCTCTCTAAGAATGTAAAAGAAAGGAGTTTGTGCACCAATATCAGCCATGAAAGGTCCGAGCCGTAACGGATGAGAAGCTATGCGACTCAACTCTAGCATAATAACTCTTATATAACTAGCTCTTTTAGGAACTTGAATATTGGTCAATTTCTCTGGCGCATTTATCGTCACAGCCTCCGTAAACATCGTAGCTAAATAATCCCATCGTGTAACATAGGGAAGATATTGAACAACTGTTCTATTTTCAGCAATTTTTTCCATACCTCTATGCGAATAACCTGATATAGGTTCACAATCAATAACATCTTCACCATCTGGAGTAACAATAAGTCTAAGAACACCATGCATTGATGGATGATGGGGACCCATACTTACTATCATGGGATTCGTTTCTGTAGCAAGCATGGCCATATGTAACTCCCCTTTCAATTGATTATGGAAGAAGAAATAAAGGTACTGGAGAAAGAAAAAATGTTCCATTCATTTCATTCATATTCATATTAATAGATAATCACAGATAAATAAATTTTAGCCGAAAATTTTGTGAAAAGAAGAATTAACGATTTTTTAATCCACGAATACCTAATTGATTAATTAAGTTTTCGTAACATGCTAAATTTTTTTGAGATAAATAACCTAAAAGACGTTTTCGTTTTCCCAAAATCTTCCACAAACCCCTCTGAGATGAATAATCTTTGCCATGCGATTTCAAATGATAGGTAGGTCTTGAAACTCGATTAGTTAAATGAGATATTTGAAACTCAACAGATCCTTTTTGTTTTTCAGAAATCGAAGATGAACCAATAAATAATTTCTTAGACGTAAAAACATTTGCTCCTAAATTGTAAATTGTATTATTCCTTAATAATTAATAATAGATAGATTATAACTAATCCGTGTTTTTTATTATAAGTAGAAATGGAACAAGAAGAAGGGATTTATTTTATAATGATGCGAAATTTATTCATATTCAAATGAGAATTGAAAGAAGTTCTAAAAAATAGAAAAATATACTGTAATTATAATAAATAAATAATACATAAAAATTTAGATGAAATTAATAGAGATTTATAACTTCATAAAAAATCATAAAATTTCGAATAATGAGAAATTTTTGGTTACAACCAAGAATTTCTCATTATTCAAAAAAAAAGGAATATTGCACTTCTTTTAATTGGATTTTTGGGGATACATACGAATTCTTAACATAGCAAATCGACTTCCATTATTTGTATTGAACCAAAATCTATTAATACGAGCCAGATCTTCTAGTCGGAAACTAGGCCAGAGAAACCGTTTGATAATTCGATTTCGATTTTCGTTTAATCTTCGATTTGTTTCTCCTGGTCTTTGATAGTTTCGTTTATTTTTCCCGAAAGAATTCCTATACAATTCTGCATTTCGACTCAAAATTATTCCCGAATATAAATAATTCAATATTTTCAATTCTCTACGATGTCTTGGAAGCAAAATATCTTCAAGACTAAACGAATCGAAATTCGTTTCTTCGTTGTTTCGAAGAAGTTCCATACGTGGTATAGATTCCTCAGAAATATTAAAATCTAATCTTCTTTTGAATCTATTTCTAAACTTTAGAACAGTACTTACTATCTTATACATCAAAATTTGATCATCTAGTACCCGTGATAAACGATGTTCTGAATTAATTGTTAATTTATTTATGCCTATATCTCTACAGAAAAGAAGACGAAATGAATCCAAATCTTCACGCATTTTGGCAGAAAGTGAAACAATATTTCCCTTATTTTGCATGAAAGTCGTGAGAGAAGCCATATCTCCTAATTTATCAAATTTCTTTTCTACATTTCTGGATTTCCATCTCCATTGACGAATGGTTTGGTGACGCTCTCTCTCCCGAAGCGATTCTTTATTTCGAATATTTCTCTTATTTCTATCCCTCATGAGCGAAATATTCGGCACGGGTATTACTTCGGTTTTATATAAATCTCTTCTTTTTACAAGTTCTGGGACTAGCCATGATACTAAATCAGATTCAAAAGAAATTTTTTTTTCTTTATCAAAATTCGACGAATGATTAAAATTATCGTTATTTTCTTCACTATTAATGAATCGATATTTATGTATCCTCTGAATACGACTACTAGATATAGTTCCTTCTCTTCCGCCTGGCGATTCCGGAAATGTTTCCATCTCCGATTCCTTCTGAGAATCGAGATAACTATAACAGAAAAGATTATATCTGTATCGTTTGTTAAGTTTTTTGGTTCGTTCTAACAAGGGGTTCACAGTCACTTTATAAGAAATTTTATTTTGTTTATAAAAGACTAAAGATTGACTTTTTTTACCAAAATTATAGGAATAATCTTTCTTTTCTCTTTCCCATTGGTGACTAACTTCATTCCTCCGCCGCCGTGGTGCCATCCTATACCACATTTCCGAAGATATTCTATATCTATTAAAAGTTTGTAACCATTCCTTCCAATTGTTCTCTTCCAAATCTTTCAGTTCTTTCAAAGAGATGATCCCTTGTTTCTCTAAAAGATCTTTGAATCTCTTTTTAATAACTGTATTTGATGTCCAATAATTCAATAAATATTGAAAATCATACTTATTTATTGTTTCTATTTGCCATATTTTATGAAATACATATGCTTGAGACATTAATACAATGTCTTGTCGATTAAGATTCACTTTCAAATTTTGTATTTTCTCATTCAAAATATTGGAATGTTGGTTAATAATTCTATTTTTTTTTTTTTCTGTCCGAAAAATATTTATTTTTTTTAATATTTCTCCTTTTCGAAAGATAGTAAAAAATTCTCGTTTGATTTTTATTACTAATTCGATACCAAACCGAATAAAATGAACATAACTTTTTTTTAAAAATTTATTCATTTTACTTGAAAGAACTTCTATAAAGTAGGGCCATTTTTGAATCGATTTAACAAATTTTCTACGAAATCTCAGAATTATTTGTTGAATTCCAATCAAAACTTTTTCCCATTTAAGTTCCTTCTCATTATTCGGATATTTCCCATTTCTATCTTTGAAACTATCATTGAATTTTAGTTTATCAAAATAAAACTTTTTAGTTATTCTTTCAATTTGATTATTTCTCAAATATTTCAAGTTTTCCAATTTCTCTACATTTATTGGAGTTCTATATTCAAATTCGATTCGAATCTTCGGTGAAATTTTCTCACTAGATCTAGACGTAATTTCAATTGGTATTTTTTTGATAATTTCACTATTTGTTTTATATTCTTTTCTACATCTATCATTCGGTCCAGGTCGAAATACAAGATCTTTTCTAGGTTCATCGGTTCGAGTATCCAAATTCGTCAGAGTACCTGATTCGGTATCAATATTATCAATAGTGGATCTTTCTCCCACAAAAAAAATTTTGGAACAAATTTTATAAATTTTCGTAGTTTTTGATAAAATATCTCTTTTCCATTGTCTTTTCAATTCCCTACTAACTGGTTTCCGAAAAGAAGGCTTTTTCTTTATATTCCCGAAAGGTAAATTGGTTTGGAAACCCCAGGCTGTTAAATAACTATAATTAATTTTTTTATTTCTTGCAATTATAGATGAGTCTACTTCATCGTTAGATAAATTATTTGAAATTTTATTCTTATTATTTGAATAATTAGAATATATATATTTTTCTTTCCTCGTTTTGAACCGAGAATTATGCCAAGGTTTTAAATGAAAAGGGTATATAATTTTTATCTGAAGACCATCTCTAAGCCATTGTTCTGGTAATTCCCTCTCCGAAACCTCAATACCATCATAAGTGCATTTTACATGAATTTCCTTATTCCATTCATTCCAATCTTCATTCCATTCAGGGATTTGGAATAAAAATAAACGAATAATATTCTTAGATATTATCAATATAGGTAATATTAAATATTTTCTGAGGTGTGATTGGATAATTAATAACCAACTTCTTCCCCATTGGGCCAATGGGAAATCCCATCTGTTTGCTATTGCAAAACGATCAGCTTTTGTTCTTCTTGTAATGGAAGCGTCTTGATTCGAAAAAGGTATTATTTTTTTTCTTAGTTCTACAGAATTTTTAAAAGTTTTTTTTACATCTATTACGCCTATTACGCCTAAGGAGGACTGAAACGGAATATGTTTTTCAAATATTCTCAAAAAGAATGGGGAATGTGTCTTAAGTTGTAAAATTTTCCATATTAAAATTTTGCGTCTCCGAGCACGCATAGATCCTTTCACTAATTTTCGACGAAAATCTGATTGTTGCGAAAAACGTCTCACGATTTTTCTTCTTCTATCTTTTCCCTTTATAAGATACCCTAAATTCTTTACTTTCCTCTGACGGATATCGGTAACTCCAATAGCTATAACATCAAATTTATCATTTCTCAATTTCGAAGTCCATCGAGGTATTTCTTTATAAATTTCTTGAAGTTGAGACTTTTTATGGATTTGTAGTGTTTTTGTTAACAGAGAAAAAATGTTTCCTAGGTGAATGGAGTTACTTGAAAGTGAATTTTTCCAAGAACGTTCAAGTGTTTGCCATTTCTCTTTCTCCAAATAATTGAAATACAAAGTTCTTTGTCGAACAGAGAGATTTAGGACAAGTTCCCAATTAAAATGAGATGTTCTAGTCGTCTTTCTACCCGGAAAATTTGTATTGTCAGTTCTTGAAAATGATTCTGTAGAAGTATTTCGTTTATTTGAATCAACGAGTATTTGTTCTTCCGAAAGAACAATCTGTTGTAAATTCGTTTCAAGTTTTCTATTCCTCGATCCTTGAATAAGCGAAATCGAAATGCGACGAGCATCTTTACTTAGTGGTTCCCATGGTAGCGGTAAATTCTTACGTCCTAATTCTCGCCATCGATTAGAAATCCAAGATTTCAGTTTATTATCCCTTCTTGATAAATGAAGTAATTTTCTGTTGTTTTTTAGTTCATAATATCTTTCTGTCGAAAGCCAAGGTGATTTCGACACCGTTACTTTTCCACGAAATTGCCCATTCAAGAAAGGATCATAAACTTTAGTGAAAATATTTCCTTCATTATTAGATGATCCAGTTTTTTTTTCTATAGCATCTCCTATCGAGAATCCGTTGTCTAAAGCTTCAATTCTATCTCTTAATTCGTGATATAAATTATCTTTTCTTTCTTCTGTAGTATTAATCCATTCTTTATAGAAATCGTTAGATGAAAAATATTTTTTTGAAACATTGAAATATAAATAGTTTCTCAAATCTTTTTCAAAAGTTGATAAACTTGGTAGAGATGTAAAAGAGATCCTTTGTTTTCCATCGCTTAAACATACATCAAAAAAATATTGAGACACTTGTTTTTTCACAGGACTTTTATTACTGAATCGACTATTCCCGATATATCGTAGTGGCCGGTTCCATCTGCGATAATCGAAAAGAAGAGTGGGCCATGGTTTATTCAACCACGACGATCCATCAGCCTTCCATTGATCGATTTGAGATTCATCACTTAATTTTTTAGTAAAAAAAGGTACTGGAGCTCTGCCTAGATATAATAAACGACAAGCTGGAATAATAATACTAAAAGTTCGATAAATAACTCGTTTTACCAAAAGATAAAGTACGGGTGAGTCGCGTTCTATACGAACCAGAAGTAATTTGACTAAATTGAGGAAAAAGAGATGACCACTCAACCAACCACGAAAATAACTTATGACAAATAAGAAATGATTGCTATGACGAAAAGGAAAAAGGTTCACTAATCTGGCTGATACGGGGCTTGGTAGAAGAACGGGATTGAATAATTGAAAGATAAAACTATCTAAAAATATTTTATGAACTCGAACATCATTAATTGGAGTTATAGGGCGCAGAGATTGATAATCTAAAAGGTCTTTGATTCGATACCAATAAAATAAAATGTATGGTAAAACTGGCAAAGTTATTGTATGAGGTTTTACTAACATTATATAGAGAGGTGAATAATATATTGATAAAAATATTATTAGTTGTCCCATAATCGAACCACTTACAGCCACAGTACCACTAAGATTTCCTTCTAAAAGAAAAGCTCTTATGGATAAGATCTGAGAAGGGCCAATAGGCAATGTTGTGGGAAATCCGTAATATGGTCCAAATAGAATCAACGGACTTGAAAAACTTATCCATGATGGTATGGGAGCCCGTAGCACGGAAAGCAGTAAGAGATTTTTTGTTATCGTAATGAAATACTTTCCTCAGGAGCATAGGAGTAGAATAGAATAAAATTTAGAAGTTTTTTATGCATACATAAAAAAAAAATCCAGTCATATTTATTGAAGCGAAATGTTTCTCATTGACCAGTAAGATTTTTCCTACATGAAAAAAAGGCTTACTGATCAATAAGTTATTATTTTTTAGACTATCCCAACGATTCCGAAAAGTAATTTAATTAAACTTCATTCCTTCTTCTTTCTTTACCAAACCGGTCCAACCCAAGTCCCCTAAACTGTTATTGCGTCGTAAGGGACGGGTAACAAGTTCAGGGACATCTCTTGCATTGGTAAATCCATGAATTTGGGCAAAAGTAAATTCAACAGACCATTTCGTGTTAATTCCTCTCGCTTCCAAGGGATTAGCATGGGCCATTCCGGTGATGGCTAAGTCGGGTTGTAACTCACGCATACGTTGTATTTGATTATAATTGTCGGGTTTTTCCACAATTCGTGGCATAGGTATACACATGTCTCTACATGTATC
Organism: Takakia lepidozioides; assembly: GCA_030704615.1. Classification (NCBI taxonomy): domain Eukaryota; kingdom Viridiplantae; phylum Streptophyta; class Takakiopsida; order Takakiales; family Takakiaceae; genus Takakia; species Takakia lepidozioides. The sequence goes on from CM060736.1 coordinate 54,320, forward strand.
CCGTGAAAGTGCCGATTCAGCAGCTTGATATCGTTTATCCAGATATGGGATACCAATCTCATAAACGATCATTCCACATCGGATCCAAGACCTGGCTAAAGATACTTCTAAAAGATTATCTCCCATAAAAAATACAGATTTTCCACGTACTAAATCGAGATAGTCTTTTAAAGTTTCCCACATTTGTTGTTCCCTCTCCTCCAAACCCCGAGCTTCAATGCCAAATACAGAACGAATTTTCTCAATCCAAGCACGTGTTCCATCAGGACCAATGGGAAAAGGTGCTCCAATTAGTTTACATTTGCGACGTCGCATCGAAGTTGTTGCTGTCCGACTCGGAAATGGATTAACACCGCACACGTAAACTCCATCGCCTAATGATGGAAGATCGCTATATCTTTGAGCAGGTAACCAACCTGGTACTTGAATAGATTGACGTTTCGATTCCGAACTAGGTTGAGAAGCGACAGTAGAAGGTAAAGATCCAGAAAGAACTAACGGAGGATTATTTCTAAATCTTATAGGTTTGGGAGTCTCTCCTTTCTTTTCGAGAGGAAGGAAAGGAAATAAATCTTGTATAGCTTGATCTTGTATAGTTTTATTTCTTTTACCAGTCGATATTTTTTCTTCTGGGCAACGATGTGCCATAGCAGCTAAAACGGTATCTTCTCCTTGGGTAGAGGCATAATCCGGTCCATTTGCTCTTGCTACCACAATTGGTATTCCAATTTCAATTTCCAGTTTCGGTGCCATGCCTTCCGAATCCATTTTTATTATTTCGGTAGTACGAGTACCAATCCGTATAATAACACTCGGATTTCGATCTTTTTTTATTCGAAGACAAAGCTTTTTCAATTCCTGATAATCATTTAATTGAGCTGAAATATCTCCTTCTTCTGATTCTGCCATAGCGTAACGGGGTTCTGCAAGTATCGTAACTCCAAGGGCATTTTGTGAGAAATAACCACATGTTTTTGTACCTACCACTAAAGAAAAACTATCTTCAATTTTTTGATATGACCGAGCTACACGACTAATGGGACGAAAAGTGTGATAGTTACCTGTTTCGCATTCAAAAGTGAGAGTTTCAGATATTTTAATTGACATAGATATATTTCCTTAACTAATAAACTAAATGATTTAGATCTTAAATTATCATGAAATCCAGTAAATTTTCTTGATTCTTCATCTCTTTTCCATTCTCGATGGGATTTAAGTAAAAATCGGGAAGTAAACTAAATAATTCTCGATCTGGAACTTCTTTTGGTACGATTCCTTCCGGTTGAGACAAAATTTGATCCGCTATATTTAAATAAAATTCACGGACGTAGTTGAGAGAAGGTTGGGATTCAACCGTTTCGAATAATGTTTTACCTTTCACTCTGGATACCCGAATATCTTCAATAAGAGGTAGTACTTCTGATACAGGCATCGGACAAGCTTCTACGTATTTATTAATCAGATCTCTTTTAGATGTGCGATTTCCTACCAAGCCTGCTAATCGGAGTGGATGTGTACGAGCCTTTTCTCTAACAGACGCAGCAATGCGATTAGCCGCGAATGATGCATCAAATCCATTATCTGTTATGATGATACAGTAATCGGCATAGTTTAATGGGGCAGCGAAACCTCCACGGACTACATCACCTAATACATCAAACGAAATGATATCATATTCATAAAAAGCGTTTAATTCTTTTAACGATTTAACAGTTTCTCCTACAACATATCCCCCACATCCAGCTCCTGCGGGTGGTCCTCCCGCTTCTACACAATCAACTCCTCCATAACCTCTATAAATTACATCTTCGGGCCAAACATCTTCATAATGATGATCTTTCAACTGTGAAGTATCTATAATAGTAGGTATCAAAAATCCTGTAGGGGTAGAAGTACTATCGTGTTTAGGATCACATCCGATTTGTGAGACTCGTTTGCCACGTCTTGCCAAAGCAATGGAAATATTACAACTAGTTGTTGATTTACCAATTCCACCTTTTCCATAAACTGCTATTTTCATGTCAAATATCTCCTATTTTTTATTCCACTTACAGTTCTTAGTCGAATTTTTCTGTCTCGTGGCTGTACCAAAGATTCTAATTTATGATAACATACTTTAGTTATAGTGAGCTATATTTCGGGAGGTAAAAAAGAAGCTTTAAAATTTTCCTATGTTTCTAAAAAAAAAATGATAAATAAAAAATGGGAATTGATTAGGTATAATTTCAGGAATTGAAGTGATGACGGTACGATCGCTGATATTGATTCCCCTCACTTCCCCACTTCCCACTACCTCACCACTTCATCCACCAGAACCACCGGGCAGATCGGATAGAATCTTACGTGTTATAGCATTCAACCAGCCTATGAAAGGCTCTACAGCTCGGAGTAGGCAGAGAGGTGAAAGGACTGACAGGGGACCTTTTCCTGCTTGATCGAAAGAGATTCCGTTATTGAATAGCAGTTCCAAGTGCTATGACGTCTGCTTCGTTCCACTCAAAGAAGGGAGTTGGAAAGATAGGTAAAGGAGGTTGAGACCATCTCACCATTACCTGCTAGCTTTTGGGAAAAAAAAAAAAAGGCCCTTTGTCGTTTGCAGGGATAGAGAGGTGTTTGTTGTCCTTCGGTAGAGTGAGTATACTTAGCAAACCGGCAGGATTGCAGCACCGTGGAAATCAATTGATCAATATGCATCTCGGAGGGGACGGTGGAGAGGATCACGGTGATGGTTGACCGCCTCCCCTTGTCCCGGAGGCGCTCTCCGGGGAGGCGAAGGGGATTGCTATCGTTACCTCTTTTCCGTATAATGGAGGGTAGGGTGTACGCAAAGTTCCCGAAGTTCCGAAGAAACCTTTGGGTTTTTCAACGGTTCATGCACTATAGGTCGGTTCAAGCAACAAGAGTCTTTGAATGTATATAAGATTGAACTCTCCGCGTTGTTCCTCAGTAGCTCAGTGGTAGAGCGGTCGGCTGTTAACCGATTGGTCGTAGGTTCAAATCCTACCTGAGGAGATCCATATTTTTTCAAGAACTTGCTTTGACTGTTAGGAGTAGGTAAAACGTTCCTTGTCATCGTTTCTATTAATGCGAAACCGCCAGAAACGAAGATAAAGATGTACTCACTACTCCCAGTAGTCCTTCGAAGAAATGGAAGCAACGGCCTCTTTGGAGTACTGAAAAG
>CM060736.1:67500-149011 GCA_030704615.1 Takakia lepidozioides
TTTGTAAAGTGACAGTAAAGGTGACTTCTCTGTTAACTTTCCCACCACAACACCAAAAAAACCAAACTCCGCCTTACGTAAAGTGGCTAGAGTAAGATTAACCTCTGGATTTGAAATTACTGCTTATATACCAGGTATTGGCCACAATTTGCAGGAACATTCCGTAGTATTAGTAAGAGGAGGAAGAGTAAAAGATTTACCCGGTGTGAGGTATCATATTGTTAGAGGAACTCTCGATGCTGTGGGGGTAAAAGATCGTCAACAGGGGCGTTCTAGTGCGTTGTATATTATTGTCCAAAACTTGTACCACTTTGCGATGATGCCATGTCGATTGCTAGAGACGTGTGAAGAATGTAGCTGACCCGATAACGAAAGTGTTGTGAGGGGACTAAAGCAGGCTAACTGAGAAAAAGAGTTATGTATGAAAATAAGATATGAAACTATATATTTAAACTATGTATCTAAGGTTTATTTCTCCGAAACGAATTGACAAGTTTTCCCCAACTTTGTTTTTGTCAAAAAGATATTAAGAAACTTTTACTTCTTTAGAACGAGCCAAAGTGAAATAGCAAAAATGACAAATACTAATTGTTTCTTCGAATTATTCCTTAAACCTAAGGATTGTTTCGTGAGGATTCATAAAATACAAGATTTCCGGAAAGAGGGAGCAGAGGGAAACGGATACTCGGTTTAAAGCGAGTAAGCATCGCAAAAATAAAAAGTGATTTCAAATGTATTACATGTAGTCACGTCATATATGTGAAGATGTAGAAAGCCGTATTCGATAAAAGTCGTATGTACGGTTTGGAGGGAGATCTTTCAAAACTAAACCAATGAGATCCACCCTACAATATGGAGTGAAAAAGCCGAAATAATTTATTCTTCTTAGTCTTTCTAAAATAAATCACTCAATTATTTTTTACCGTTACGTCGCGTCGAAGTACTGCAGGGGAAAGAACTGGAAAACCCGATCCGATTTCTCGTAATCGATTGGTTAATATGTTAGTTAATCGTATTCCTAGACATGGAAAAAAATCATTGGCTTATCGAATTCTTTACGGAGCCGTAAGAAATGTTAAACAAAGAACGAAAAAAAATCCACTATCCGTTTTACGTCAAGCCATACGTAGAGTGACTCCCAATGTGACGGTAAAAGCGAGACGTGTGGGTGGATCAACTTATCAAGTACCCATTGAAATAGAATCCGCACAAGGAAAAGCACTTGCTATTCGTCGGTTATTGGGAGCATCTAGGAAACGCCCGGGTCGAAATATGGCTTTTAAACCGAGTTACGAATCAATGGATGCTGCCAGAGATAATGGAAACGCTATACGAAAGAAGGAAGAGATTCATCGAATGGCAGAAGCCAATAGAGCTTTCGCACATTTTCGTTAATCGAGAAATAAAAGAAATGGAGAATATTTTTTCTTCTTTTTTCATTAATCGAAGAGGTAACAGTGATGAACGATATGAGCCTCCCCGAGAAGGGGAGGCTTACGTAGTGAGAACTTCGTGAAGAAGCTGTTACATTATAACCGGTTGAAATATTGGTGAATGAAAGAAAATTTATTAATCTTTTTAAATTCCCTATTCTATTCCCTGTTCCATTACAAGAAACAAAATCTTTCGTAATGAAGAATTGACGATAGACAAAAAGAATAATACTATAATTTTTTGATTATTTTTACTAATTAACATACCACTTTTGACTATCATACACAAAAGAAATACTAGAATTTCTAATCATATGGTGAGAAAATTTTTATGAAATTAGAGCTTGGCCTTTCTTTTTTATATGGAAGTACTATTTTGCCCGAATGTATTCTAGTTCTTGGCTTAGTTATCATCTCGGTAATAGATTTGGCCTTAGAAAAGAAAACTACGCCTTTATTATATTCAATTTCTTTAACCAGTTTATTAATAAGCATAATTGTTCTGCTATTCCAATGGGAACAAAAACCTATTCTTAGTTTTTCTGGTAGTTTTCAAGCCGACAGTTTTAACAGAATATTCCGATTCCTCGTAGCACTACGTTCAATGTTACGTATTCCTTTATCTGTCGAATATATTGAATGTACAGAAATGGCTATAACTGAATTTTTTATTTTTTTATTAACAGCTACTATAGGAGGAATGTTTCTATGTGGTGCCAATGATTCAATTACTATTTTCGTAGCTCTAGAGTGTTTAGGTTTATGTCCATATCTATTATCCGGGTATACTAAAAGAGATGTACGATCTAACGAAGCTGTTACGAAATACTTACTTATGGGTGGAACGAGTTCATCCATTTTAGCTTATGGTTTTTCTCGGTCATATGGTTTATCCGGAGGGGAAATTCAGCTCCAAAAAATAGTGAATGGTCTTTTAAATACGGAAATGTACAACTCCTCAGGAATTTTGATCGGACTTTTATGTATTATTGTAGGAATTGGATTTAAACTTTCATTGGTTCCTTTTCATCAATGGACTCCCGACGTATATGAAGGAGTGCGATTCGTTTCAAAAATCATTAATATATAATGGAATTATATATATATATTTATTTATAAATAATAGGATTTATTTATTATATCTATGCGATAAAGATTTTATAGACATGCGGAATAGGAATTAACCGTTATCCTCACTCGGATTCAAACGTAACTTTTATCAAACATTTGTTTATTTATTTATTTTTCAATGAAATTTGAGATAAAGCAAAGTAAGAAGCAATTCTTTTCCTTCAGATTTTTAGATCAAGGAATAATTGTAAGTTTAGTTATTAAGGGTATTTCTCACGAAAATTAGAAATAGTGACGTGAAAAAAAAAAAAAAAATCGATGAAATAAAATTTCGATATAGAATGCTAACTAGTTAGTCCTTATCCTTCAGAGACTACGAGTGTACCAAAAGCATCCGTCGGAAAAGGGAAATCCCTAAAATAACAAATCATGACTATCGAGAACGAATAAATTTAGATGGTTTTCTTCTTCAAAAAAAGATTAGTCCTAGATTTTTTCATCGAGGAAACAAGTCAAAAATTGGAGAAAGTCAGTCTTTTGCTATAAAAACCACTGAGGCAGGATTCCTCGAAAAGTTAGAAAGAAATAGGTAATCATTGGTTATCCAAATTATAGGTTCTATTTCATATATGCACCAATACATACACGAGGAGGGTAATAAAAAAGATATATAATATTTATTTACCAGTTTTTATTACTCAGGAGCTGCGCGAAATGAAAGTCTCACGCACAGTTTTGAATGAGGGAAAAGAATGAGTAATCTTCTTTTCGACTCTAACTCCCCTACTCCAGTCGTTGCTTTTTTCTCTGTCGTTTCAAAAGTCGCGGGTTTAGCTTTAGTCACTCGAATCTCTAATATCATTTTCCCTTTCTCCCCGAACCAATGGCATATATTTCTTGAAATAGTAGCTATTTTTAGTATGATATTAGGTAATTTAGTTGCTATTACTCAGACAAGTATGAAACGTATGCTTGCATATTCCTCCATAAGTCAAATTGGATATTTAATGATCGGGGTAATCGCCGGGGATCCAAATGGATATGCAAGTACGATAATTTATTTGCTATTTTACATCTTTATGAATTTAGGAACTTTTGCTTGCATTATATTATTCGGTTTACGTACGGGGACGGATAACATTCGAGATTACGGAGGATTATTTATGAAAGATCCTTTGTTAACTTTTCCTCTTGCTTTATGTTTGTTATCTCTGGGAGGTATTCCTCCTTTATCTGGTTTTTTCGGAAAACTTTATTTGTTTTGGTGTGGATGGAAGGCCGGTTTATATTCATTAGTTCTCACAGGACTTTCCACAAGTATTATTTCCATATACTACTATCTAAAAATAGTTAAATTATTAATTACTAAAGAAAACAAAGAAATAACTCCTTATGTACAAACTTATGTAAGTTCTTCATTTTCCTTCTTATCGAGAAGTTCTATCGAAGTGAGTTTATTTATATGTGTAATAGCTTCTACTTTCTTGGGAATATCCATGAACCCCATTATTGATATAGCTCAAAGCACTGTATTTCTAAGCAGTTTTATGAATAACTAAGGTCGATTAGGTGGGAGAAACAATAAAAAAAGTGATGAATTTTTTGATATTTTATTTTTTTTTTTGACGAATAAAAAGATAATTAAAAAATGAACTTATAATAATAATTATTATAAGTTCATTTTTTTCTCATCATTCATAACCTTTTATTAAATTTAAAATCTATTCATTATATATATATTTATTTTTTTTTTCTTTCTCTTCTTTCTTTTCCTCATCGGTATTGGGATGCTTCTGTGACAACGGACCAATTTATAGAGTTTATATCTATCTACTTAACCAACTCAAAAGATAGACTTTGAATAAATATTTCTATATAATAGAAAGTTAAGAAGCCTTGGTGGTGAAATGGTAGACATGCAAGACTCAAAATCTTGTGCTATAAAGCGTGGAGGTTCGAGTCCTCTTCAAGGCATTTGTTCATAACAAAAATGAATAACAGATACCATATTTCAAAATTTAACTATACTATTCGAAGTAATTCATTACATTACAAAACATACTTGTGATTTATGGATATGTGTGACGTAGTAACGAGAGATAAAGTAGAAATAAAAATATCCTTTATGAAAAATATAAAATTTTTTAAAATAAAAAATCATCTTATGTTATACTATTTATTTGATATCCATGATTTGACTAAACTCGTAAAATCTATTTTTACTTATTCGATTTGAGATCGATTCATTAAGTTACTTATTCTCGTGATTTCATCAAATAGAACATTGAATCTAGAAAGAAGATTCATTAATATTATCAGATGACATTTTTAAGTATTGTGAAATAAACATTAAAATACTAAATTTATGGAAGTAAATATTCTTGCATTTATTGCTACTGCATCGTTCATTCCAATTCCTACTGCTTTTCCACCAATTCCTTACGTACAAACAGCCAGTCAAGGTAGTTAATCCAAAATATTATTGATTTCTGTTGGTTTAATAAAAATGAGTGATAAATATTTTTATTGAGAAATCTATAATTATAATAATATTTTATTACTATTATTGAAACGTTTAGTTCCTTGCGATATGAGAAATAGAAGTAGAGAAACTAAAAAAAAAACATATTTAAGAATATGTTTTTTTTTAGTTTCTTTACTTCATAAAACCCCCCATTTCCCGATATGATTCACATAGAATTAGGCCCTGGTACTGTAGTAGGAGTAGGGCTCGTCATAGTAGGCATACCTTCATATGCCCTTCGGATAAGGGAACCTAATGTATCTAGAGGTGTGATTTTGAATGTACTTTGAAAAAGTGTAAGGAAAATTTTTTGACATATTCGGGAATCGTAGTGAATATGAAACTTGAAATCAATTTCTCGATTTATTCGGGATGGAAGAAAAAACAGGGTCTATGGCTAAAACGGCTTAACATATCTCACGCCATTTCGGAAACATACGTGAATTATCACGAAATTAACAAATGGAAATTTCATTAGAAACTGAAATTAGATGTATTCTAGGAAATTCTGTTCTACATCTTTGGTCATTCCCTTCTCTAGGGGGGAATAACGATGAAATCCACGGGGTGTCGAATGAGCCTAAAGACAATTTTTTATAAGGAAAATACTAAGTACATATGAAATAAACCTGATTAGGGAAATTTACTAAGCAGGCAAGAGACGATCCAAAAAGTTTTTTCTTAAACTAACTTGGATTTAGGGTAAATAATAGATTCAAGAGTTATCTAATTCATTTTATTGCTTAAGCCATAGAGATTTTAACGTATCACATATGGTTTTTAGGGGGGGATTTGCATATCCAAGCATTAACCTATCCCAATATTACGATTTCTTCTCCTCCCCTATTGGATTATTGTGTGGAGGAATCCCTATTTTTCAAGGTTGGCGTTTAGATCCAATTCTTCTATTATCTCAAATACTTCTAAGTGGAACTGCTATTTCTTTCATAGCGGAAAGTCTATATTTACGTAATAACCAAATTGATTTAATTTTTTGTAATAGAAATAATAAAAATAATGGAAATTCCTTAAAAAAAAAACATATTGATAAAACTATTTGTTATCGGAAATTCAAGTTAAAAAAAAAACTATTATCTTGTTATTACAAAGGATGGGAAGATATTTATTATACTATTTATATTTCTTACAGGAACTAATAGAAATTTTTACGGGAACTAAAACTAATAGAAAGGATTTTTGAGCCTCTGTTTCTCCCTGATCCAATGTTCTTCCATTCTCGAATAAGAGGTAATAAAAGAACATTGAATCAATTTTTATTTCAAAACCCAACAACTAATTCTAATTGAATTGTGATCCGCTTCTTCCCCGTACTACAGGTGAAAGAGAAAATGTAGAAACTACCATTGACGCACCCCAAGCAATATTAACTATATCCATATTTTTTTTTCTCTCTCACGACATTCAGGGCTAAAAATACTGCCAAGTAGATATGGAACACATAGAGAAACAATCTATATAGTATTTCTATACTATTTTTGAGAAAAAAGCAATATATATATATTGCTTTTTTCTCAAAAATAGTTTATGGAAGATTAATCGAGAAAATAAACCACTTGCTTTTCCCTGTAATTCGATTTACCCTTGATATAGGGTCGTCTATCCGTGTTGGATCCAAATACATATAACGTCACAGGCTATATCGAAACATAGAACAGCACAATTTATATTTGGAAACGACATAATAGACGCCCCGAACGTTTTCCATTTCCCCATCTGACGAAGCGACACCCAGACTCGAACTGGGGATAAAGGATTTGCAGTCCTCTGCCTTACCACTTGGCCATGTCGCCCCCCAATAAATGCAAAATTGAACCAACCCTATTTATTTTATATGGCTTTTCGATTACTATAAATTATTATTCGATTCAATAATAGATAGTAATTGTAATTTAAGTCATTATAAAACTTAATTATGTTTTAATCAAGTTTTTTTTTTATTATTCTTTCAAGAATAAAAAATCAGATTTGATAGAGAAAAAGAAGAGAAGAAAGAAATATATATATTTTTTTAATAATGAATGAGAAATTGAATAAATAAAATTTTAGATCGGAAATAATTATTATCCTCGTACACTTGAATAAAACGACTTGAATAAAAAAAAAATATATATATATATTTTCAATGTAGTAAAATAGACTCTAACATTATTTTAGAGGATGATATGGAAATGTTTGTACTGCCTGAATTTGGGGAAATACAATTTGAAGGATTCCATCGTTTCATTCACAAAGGTTTGATCGAAGAACCTAATGATTTTCCTAAAATCGAAGATACAGATCAAGAATTTGAATTTCGACTATTTGGTGAACAATATCAATTAGCGGAGCCTTTAATAGAAGAAAGAGATGCTGTATATCGGTCCAGTACATACCCATCGGATTCATATGTACCAGCTCAATTGACTCGGAGGAGGAAAGGGAAAATACAGAAACAGACTTTATTTATTGGAAGTATTCCTTTAATGAATTCTCAAGGGACTTTTGTAGTTAATGGAGTTGCTAGAGTTATAATTAATCAAATTCTACGAAGTCCTGGTACTTATTACAACTCAGAATTAGATCACAACGGAATTCCTATATATACAAGTACTATCATTCCAGATTGGGGGGGAAGATCCAAATCAGAAATTGATGGAAAAACGAGGATATGGGCTCGTATAAGCAAGAAACGAAAAGTTTCCATTTTAGTTCCATTATTAGCAATGGGTTTAACCATAAAACAAATTTTAGATAGTGTCTGTTATCCAAAAATCTTTTTAGACTCCTTGAGGAAAGAGAAAACAAGGAAGGAACATCCTCAGTCAATCGAAGATGCCATAGTAGAACTCTATAGGCAATTATATTGTATAGGTGGAGATCTTATATTCTCCGAATCTATACGCAAAGAATTGCAAAAGAAATTTTTTCAACAGAGATGTGAACTGGGAAGAATTGGTCGATTAAATTTGAACAAAAAACTTAATCTTAACGTACCTGAAAACGAATATTTTCCATTACCACAAGATGTTTTAGCTGCTGCGGATTATTCGATAAAAATAAAATTTGACATAGGTACGCTCGATGATATAGATCACCTTAAAAATCGCCGTGTTCGTTCTGTGGCAGATTTATCACAAGATCAATTAAAATTAGCTTTGAGTCGTTCGGAGAATTCGGTACGACAGACTATACGGGGAGCGACTAAGCGTAAACGTTTACCTACTCCTAAAGGTTTGATAACTTCAACCCCATTAATAGCTACCTTCAAAGAATTTTTTGGTTCGCATCCTTTGTCACAATTTTTGGATCAAACTAATCCATTAACAGAAATAGTTCATAAACGAAGATTAAGTTCTTTGGGTCCCGGGGGGTTAACACGGCGAACAGCCAGTTTTCAAGTACGAGATATTCATCCTAGCCACTATGGTCGTATTCGTCCCATCGAAACATCTGAAGGCATGAATGCTGGACTTATTGCGTCATCGGCTATTCATGCAAAAGTAAATAATTGGGGATCCTTGGAGAGTCCCTTTTACAAGATATCCGAAAATTCTGGAAAAGAAGGAATTATTTATCTATCAGCAGGAGAAGATGAATATTACCGAATAGCCACGGGGAATTGTTTAGCTTTGGATCAGGGGACTCAAGAGATACAAGTGACTCCGGCTCGGTATCGACAAGAATTCGTGGCTATTGCTCGGGAACAAATACATCCTCGAAGTTTTTATCCTTTACAATATTTCTCCGTTGGGGCTTCTCCCATTCCTTCTCTCGAACATAATGATGCAAATCGCGCTTTGATGGGTTCTAATATGCAACGTCAAGCAGTTCCACTTCCGAAACCTGAGAAGTGCATTGTAGGAACCGGTTTGGAGGGTCAAGCAGCACCGGATTCCGGAAGTGTAGCTGTAGCAAAACAAGGCGGAAAAATCAATTATATTGATGGTGATAAAATCACTTTACTGATCGAAAATGAAGAGGAAATAGATACGAATTTGATTATATATCAACGTTCTAATAACAGTACTTGTATGCATCAGAAACCTCGAGTTAATCGGGAGGAATATATAAAGAAGGGACAAGTTCTAGCAGATGGTGCAGCTACTTCAGGAGGAGAATTAGCTTTAGGCAAAAATATTTTGGTAGCATATATGCCATGGGAAGGTTACAATTCTGAAGACGCGATACTTATTAGTGAACGTCCGGTATATGAGGATATTTATACATCTATTCATATTGAAAGATATGAAATTGAAGCTCGTGCAACAAGTCAAGGTCCTGAAAAAATTACTAGAGAAATACCTCATTTAGATAGTCATGTACCTCGTCATTTGGATAGAAGTGGGCTTGTATTATCGGGATCTTGGGTAGAAACAGGAGATGTTTCAGTGGGGAAGTTAACACCTCAAGAAGCGGAAGAATCTTTGCGTGCCCCAGAAGGCAAATTATCACAAGCTATATTTGGTATTCAAGTAGCTACTGCAAGAGAAACTCGTCCCAAAGTACCTCCGGGTGGGAAAGGTCGAGTTATTGATGTGAGATGGATTTATCAAGAAGATACTTCTATTAATCATGAGAAAATGGTGCATGTATATGTTTTGCAGAAACGGAAGATACAGGTAGGGGATAAGGTAGCTGGAAGACATGGTAATAAGGGTATTATTCCAAAAATTTTACCTCGACAGGATATGCCTTATTTACAAGATGGAACACCCGTTGATATGGTATTAAGTCCGTTAGGTGTACCTTCACGAACGAATGTAGGACAAATTTTTGAACGTTTGCTTGGTCCAGCAGGAGAATTTTCGGAGAAACATTATAGGATAACACCTTTCGATGAGAGATATGAACGAGAGGCTCCAAGAAAGCTAGTTTTTTCTGAACTCTATGAAGCGAGTAGACAAACGGATAATCCCTGGTTATTTGAACCTGAAAATGCTGGAAAAAGTCGATTGATTGATGGGAGAACGGGAGAAATTTTCGAACAACCTATTACAGTAGGAAAAGCTTATATGCTAAAATCGATTCACCAAGTCGATGATAAGATCCATGCACGTTCCAGTGGACCCTATGCACTTGTTACGCAACAACCTCCCAGGGGGAGATCCAGACGTGGGGGACAAAGAGTAGGAGAAATGGAAGTTCGGGCTTTAGAAGGTTTTGGTGTTGCTTATATCTTACAAGAAATGCCTACTATCAAATCTGATCACATTCGTGCCCGTTATGAAGTACTTGGTGCTATTGTAACTGGGGAACCAATACCCAAACCTAATACTGCTCCAGAATCTTTTCGATTACCCGTTCGAGAATTACGATCTCCAGCTTCAGAATTGGATCATGCTATTACATCTGAAAAGAATTTAAAGATAAAATTGAAAGACGTTTAATTTATATTTTAGAGGAAATTAAATCTTCATTTTACGATTCACCGAGAAAAACATCAACACCTTCGAATCGGATTGGCTTCTCCTGAACAAATTCGTGGTTGGGCTGAAAGAGCTTTACCTAATGGAGAAATAGTTGGAAAAGTAACTAAACCTTATACCTCACATTACAAAACACATAAACCCGAGAAAGATGGATCGTTCTGTGAAAGAATTTTCGGACCTATCAGAAGTGGGGTTTGTGCTTGTGGGAAGTATCAGGGAGTTGAAAATCAGAAAGAATATTCGAGATTTCGTGAACAACGTGGAGTCGAATTTATTGAATCTCGGGTTCGAAGATATCGAATGGGATACATTGAATTAGCATGTCCAGTAACTCATGTATGGTATTTGAAACGTCTTCCTAGTTACATCGCGAATCTTTCGGCCAAACCTCTTAAAGAATTAGAAAGTCTAGTATACTGCGATGTGTGACTCGATCATAGATTTCGATTCTACAGATTCAAATAAAAACTGTCGTCCCATTCATATTTATTGGGATGCCTCTAGTTTTGACATGTTTCTTGAAATAAGTGACATGAAGCTCAAATTATAAGTAATTTTTTTGCTGCCAGGAGTAATTCATCTAGGGTTGATTTATATATAAATCATTCGTTACTTAGACTTCGTGAGAAAAAAAAAAAAAAAAAAAGATTAAATATTTTTGAAATTAAAAAATTTATGAAAAATTTTGTTACATTCATTTAATTTAACTTTTCCAAATAAATTTTATGGATATTGAAGTCTATTCATCGCATATATGCTTCGAATAACTTTTGAACCACCGAAGTGGAGCGGAAACCCAAAGGATGGGGGGAGAGGACGAAACATAAACGAGAAAAAACCTTATGGATTTCCGATGAATTGGAGGTATTTCTGTGAGGAAATATATCGTTCAAGGGAAAAGAGACTACTCAAAAATGATAAGATTAACTAGAAAAAATAGAATAATACTATTTTTTAACATTTTCTAGAGGTTATAACTTGAGTAATGAATAGCTATTTTTTTTTTTCCAATTAAAGTTAAAGCATGTAATTATTTAATATTTCTTTTTGTATATATTTCCTTATATATGAATAAATATTAAATTATATAAGATTTTTAAGAAATATTATGATTTAATATAGCTATTTGAGCCGGATGAAAGAAAACTTCCATGTCCGATTCTGAGGGGGGGATGTAGAAGAGAACCTATCCTAATCTTTTTCCGGCTAGACCTATTTCTAAAAAACCCACTTCATTAAAATTACGAGGTTTATTCAAATACGAGGATCAATCGTGGAGAGAAATTTTCCCCCGTTCCTTTTCCCCACGTGGATTCGAAGCATTTCGAAGTAGAGAAATAGCAACTGGAGGAGATGCTATCGAAAAACAATTAGCTAATTTAGATCTGCAAATCGTCAGGAATCGTGCAAATGCGGAATGGAGGGGATTGGCGGAACGGAGATCTACGGGGAATGAATGGGAAGACCGAAAAGTTCAAAGAAGGAAAGATCTGTTGGTTAGACGTATAAAATTAGCTAAACAGTTTCTCCAAACAAGTATAAAACCGGAATGGATGGTTCTGTCGTTATTACCAGTTCTTCCTCCTGAATCGAGACCCATGATTGAATTGGGTGAAGGTGAACTCATTACCCCCGATCTAAATGAACTTTATCGAAGAGTTATTTATCGAAATAATACTCCTATTGATTTTCTAGCTAGAAGTGGTTCTACACCAGGGGGTTCAGTTGTTCGTCAAACGAGATCGGTTCAAGAAGCTGTAGATGCACCTATTGATAATGGTATCCGTGGACAACCAATGAGGGATAGTCATAATAGGCCTTACAAATCCTTTCCAGACGCTATTGAGGGAAAAGAGGGAAGATTTCGTGAAAATTCACTTGGAAAACGGGTCGATCATTCAGGTCGTTCTGTCATTGTAGTGGGACCTTCTCTTCCATTACATCAATGTGGATCACCCCGAGAAATGGCAATAGAGCTTTTCCAAGCTTTTGTTATTCGGGGTCTAATCGGACGGCATCTTGCTCCCAACCTTAGAGCAGCCAAGAGCATGATTCGAAACAGAGAACCTATTATATGGAAAGTACCTCGAGGAGTTATGCAAGGACATCCCGTATCGTTGAATCGAGCACCCACCTTGCACAGATTAGGCATACAAGCATTTCAACCAATTTTGGTAAAGGGACGTGCTATTCGTTTACATCCATTAGTTCGTGGAGGCTCCAATGCAGATTCTGATGGGGATCAGATGGCTGTCCATATACCTTTATCTCCAGAAGCTCAAGCGGAAGCTCGTTCACCTATGCTTTCTCATAAAAATCTTCCATCTCCAGCGACGGGAGATCCCGTTTCTGTACCGAGTCAAGATATGCTTCTCGGACTTTATATACTAACGATTGGAAATAATCGAGGTATTTATGGGAATCAAGACCATCCTTGTAGGAATAGATATAAAAATAAGGCTTTTTTACCATATTTTCGTAATTATGGTGATGTAATTGGGGCACGGGAACAAAAACGGATTGGCCTACACAGTGCCTTACGGCTTCGATGGGAAAAAAAATTACGAGTAATTACTTCATTTAATCGCGAAAAACCCATTGAGGTTCAATACGACCCTTCGGGCACTTTTCTTCAACTCTATGAACATTACCAACTCAGAAAAAATGAAGAAGGAAAAATACTTAGTATTTACATTTGTACAACAGTTGGTCGTATTATTTCCAATCAACAAATAGAAGAAGCTATACAAGGTACTTTAAAAGCTTCGCAACATAGAAATCGATCACTACCCGCTATAACAATTTAATTGATTGTCATTTTTTTCTTTCTCCTTCCCCCGCAGAAATAGAAATTGAGGAAGCCTTATGGAATAAAAAACGGCTTGAATCTATTGGTAAATCCTGCTTATAACAATAAAGAGGTTTTCTGTTACGGCAGAACCAGCCGAATTGCTCTTCTATAACAAAGTGATGGATAGAACTGCCATAAAACAACTTATCAGCAGATTAATAGCTCACTTCGGAATCACATATACAACACACATCCCGGATCAACTCAAGACCTTAGGTTCTCAACAAGCTACTCAAGCAGCTATTTCATTAGGAATTGACGACCCCTTAACAGCACCTTCCAAGGGTTGGCCTATCCAAGATGCGGAACAACAAGGTTACACCTCGGAGAAACATCATCGCTATGGGAATGTACATGCAGTGGAGAAATTACGTCAATTAATCGAAACTCGGTATGCTACAAGTGAATATTTGAAACAAGAAATGAATCCTAATTTCAGGATGACCGACCCTTTGAATCCAGTACATATGATGTCTTTTCCAGGAGCTCGGGGAAGTACGTCTCAAGTTCATCAATTGGTAGGTATGAGAGGATCAATGTCAGATCCTCAAGGACAAATTATTGATTTACCTATTCAAAGTAATTCTCGCGAAGGGTTATCTCTAACAGAATATATTATTTCTCGTTACGGTGCTCGTAAAGGAGTTGTTGATACCGCAGCACGAACATCAGATGCTGGATATCCTACGCGTAGACCGGTCGAAGTAGTTCAACACATTGTTGTACGAAAAAACGATTGTGGTACTGTTCAAGGTATTTCTGTGAGTCCTCTTCGAGATAAAAAGAGAGATATGAAGACATTTGGTCAACAGAAACTAATTGGCCGTGTATTAGCAGACAACGTATATATGGGTGGGAGATGTGTCGCTACACGTAACCAAGATATTGCGGCTAATCCTGCGAATTATTCAATTACTTATCAAACAAAATCAATATCTATACGCTCTCCTTCGACTCGCAAAAGTATGCTTTGGATCCGTCAATCGTGCTATGGGTGGAGTCTTACTCATGGTAATTTGGTAGAATTGGGAGAAGCGGTGGGTATTATTGCAGGCCAATCCATTGGGGAACCTGGGACTCAGCTAACATTAAGAACTTTTCATACTGGTGGAGTATTTACTGGTGACATCGCAGAACATGTGCGAACTCCTTTCAATGGAACTATTAAATTTGATACGGATCTAGTTTATCCTACACGTACACGTCACGGACATCCTGCTTGGATATGTCACAATCAAATATCTGTTATTATTGAAAGTAGAAATAAGATACACAATTTGATGGTTCCACCACAAAGTGTGCTTCTGGTTCAAAATAATCAATATGTGGAATCAAAACAAGTAATTGCGGAGATTCGGGCTAAATTATCTCCCTTCAAGGAAAAGATTCAGAAATATATCTATTCGGACTTGGAAGGAGAGATGCACTGGAGTACGAAGGTGCGTCACGTATCCGGGTATGTACATAGTAATGTTCATCTTATACTCACGACAGGTCATGTACGGATATTATCGGGAAGTTCTTATAAATATAATGGACCATCCTTCATATTCTATCAAGATCAAGATAAAATTGATGTTAGACTCCCTATTGCAAAACAAATTAGCAATTATTCGAATTTTGAGCATAACTTATCGAATAAAAATAAAAAATGGAACTTCATCTATTCCAGTATCACTTTTTATGCTTACAGCATTACGCAAATAAATGAAAGAGGTAAAACTCTTTTTTATTTTAGGAAAGAGGAAGGGAGATACGAAAAAAAATCCTTGTCTCAATTCACACTTAGAATGAAAAAAAATGGAATTTTACGAAATAATGATATTTTTGCCATTTTAGATGATCCTAAATATAGAATCAGAAGTTCAGGAACTATAAAATATGGTGATATAAAAATTGATTGGATTAACAAAAGAAATGAAATTTTCAGAGATCGAAAAACACAAATTTTTGAACCGAGATATGAAATAATTAAAGGAGGTAACTTTTTTTTTCTTCCCGAAGAGGTGCATATTTCACATCAATCACCTTCTTCAATTTTGGTAGAGAATAATGGTATTACTCAAGCAGGCACTAAAATTACTTCAACTATTAATAGTCGAATAGCTGGATTAGTCAGAATGAGGAAAAAAACAAACAATAGTTTTGAAATAAGAATATTGCCAGGAAGTCTATATTATCCTAGAGAAACACATAAGTTTTCTAAACAAAACGGTACTTTGGTACCACCAGGCGAAATAATTTCTGAGGAATTCCAATCCGATAATTGGGTTTATCTTCAATGGATTTCACTTCCTGAGGAGAAATCTTTTTTTTCAGTCAGGCCGGCAATAGAATATAAAATATCTGATGAATCTGATGAATCGAATCTACCAACACCTTCTCTTCTTTTGGATTTGTTGAAAGAACAGGAAAACCTCAGAATTAAAACTATCGAATATATGCTTTATGAAGATGGTGAAGAGGTTCAAATAATCAATGATACTGGTACTCAATTGGTTCAAACTTGTTTGGCATTGAATCGGGAAACAGATCTTTTTGAGAAAGAGGCTTATGCTTCTTTCACAAAAATAAGAATGAAAAAAATTGTCAAGAATTTTCTTCAAATTAATTTGATAAAATATCCCATTTCAGATATTGGAAAAGAAAATACTATCATTTTAAAATCTCTTTTTAATAATATAAATCCCTATGCTAGCAAATATTTCAATGGTGGGAATCAATTGTTTAGTAAGCATCAAGGTACTATTCGTATCTTATCCAATAAAAACCAAGAGGGTGGTTCTTTTCCTATTCCGTCCCCATTCAATCTATTTAAAACTTCCCTATTTAATGACACAGAGAGATATGTAACGGTAAGCAATGGAGAGAAAAGAAGTGATTTAGAAAAACATCCATTTTTTTACACGAAAATATCTAATCGGCAATCGGAGAAGAATTCGAATACTCCTATTGATAAAAAAACAGATACGAAATTAAGTTCAAAAGGAATAACTAAATATTCTGTTTCGTCAACCCAGGAAACAAAAAATTTACCGGAAAATATAGGTCTTTTAGGTCATTTACAAAATATTACGAAATTTGTTCAACCTTTTCATTTGATGATATATAATCAACTTATATTTATTCAATTATCAAATTCAATTATTGATAATTTGAAAAATATTTATCAGAATCCTAAGTGGTATTTTATTGATGAGAATAAGAAATTTCATAAATTGCTTCTAGGTAGAGATATTCTTTTTAATTCACTAAATTGGTCTTTTCCTTTATTTTCCCCATCAGAAAAAAACATTCGATTGATCAATCTTGGACAATTTTTTTGTGAAGGTTTATCTATATCTGAATATCAACCATTTTACGAATCCGGTCAAGTTGTAGCCATTAATACGGATTATTTAGTGATTAGATTAGCTAAGCCATACCCGGCTACTGGAGGAGCAACTGTTCATAGTCATTATGGTGAAATTATAAAAGGAGGAGATACTTCAATAACCTTGATATATGAAAGATTAAAATCTGGAGATATTATTCAAGGTCTTCCCAAAGTTGAACAATTGTTAGAAGCCCGTCCAATTAATTCAATCTCAATTAATTTGGAAAGAGGTTTTGAAGATTGGAACAGAGACGTGACGAAGTTCTTTGGGAGCCTTTGGGGATTCTTCCTGAGTGCCAGAATTAGTATGGAACAAAGTCAGATAAATTTGGTCGATCAGATTCAGAGGGTTTATCGATCACAAGCGGTACAAATATCTGATAGACATGTGGAAATTATTGTACGCCAAATGACTTCTAAAGTCTTAACTTTGGAGGATGGAATGGCTAATGGTTCTTCACCCGGAGAACCCGTTGAATTTTCACGGGCGCAAAGAATGAATCGTGCTTTAGAAGAAGTAGTTCCCTACAAACCAATATTATTAGGAATAACAAAAGCATCTCTCAACACTCAAAGTTTTATATCAGAAGCCAGTTCTCAAGAAACTACCCGAGTATTAGCTAGAGCCGCTTTGCGAGGTCGAATCGATTGGTTGAAAGGCTTGAAAGAAAACGTCATTCTTGGTGGAATAGTTCCTGCGGGTACTGGATGTCAAGAAGTCATTTGCCAAATGACTTTAGAGAAACGAAGAAAAAAATATTTGAGGAGAAATAAAACGAAACTATTTCATAACAAAGTGAAGGATCTTTTCTTATATGAGAAACTTTCTGCCTCTTACACTCCAGAAGCGATTCACAGGAAATTGAAACAGCAATTCCCCGAAGGGGATCAATAAATTTAATCAAATTGGAACAAAAAGAGAAAAATTTTTAATCTTTACGGGAATATAATATCGAAAATGTAATAAATTCAGTCTAGATATAAATATATATTAGAGTTTCTGAATCTTTCGAAGAAATACTAGAAGAAAATGAAACAGAAATCTTGGAACATTCATTCGGAAGAAATGATGGAAGCGGGAGTACATTTCGGTCATCAGGCTCGGAAATGGAATCCTAAAATGGCCTCTTATATTTCTACGGAACGTAAAGGTATTCATATTATAAATCCTACTCAAACAGCTCGTTTTTCATCAGAAGCCTGTGACTCAGTGGCCAATGCGGCAAGTAAAGGGAAACAATTCTCGATAGTAGGTACGGAATATCAAGCAGCTGATTTAGTAGCATCAGCCGCTACAAAGGCTAGGTGTCATTACGTGAATCGAAAATGGCTTGGTGGTATGTCAACTAATCGGTCTACCACAGAGACACGTCTTCAAAGATTTAAAGATTTGGAAAACAAAGAAGATACCGGAGTACTTAATCGACTTCCCAAGAAAGAAGCGGCGAATTTAAAGAGACAATTAGCTCAACTCCAAAAATATTTGGGCGGAATTAAATATATGACAAGTTTACCTGATATTGTAACAATAGTAGATCAACAAAAAGAATCTACTGCTATTCAAGAATGTATAACTTTAGGTATTCCGACGATTTGCTTAGTTGATACGGATTGTGATCCAGATCTTGCAGATATACCAATTCCAGCCAATGATGACGCTAGAGCTTCCATTCGATGGATCTTGGATAAATTAACGTTAGCCATTCGTGAAGGCCGTTATAATTCGATAAAAATGGAATAGTTTTTTTGTGAAAAACCAGAAAATTATTCATTTCATTACTATTTTAAAACTTAAAAATATATTACAATACAAATAAAAAATAAATATTTTTATTTATTGTAATAGATATTTTACAAATTAATAACAAAAAATATTTATGAGAATAAAATATTTAAAGAAATTTTCATTTTTGTAGAAATCTTTTCTTATTTCACAGTTAATCTTCAGAAGGGGTAATATGCATACTGCAAAATTTCCCATTGGCACACTCAATAATTTATACGAAATATCTGGTGTGGAAGTAGGTCAACACTTCTATTGGCAAATAGGCAGTTTTCAGGTTCATGCACAAGTACTTATAACTCCCCGGATTGTTATTGCTATCTCACCAGGTTTAGCTATTCTAGCAACTCGAGATTTACAAACTATCCCAACTAGTGGTCAAAATTTTGTCGAATACGTTCCGGAATTTATTCGAGACTTGACTAGAACTCAAATTGGGGAAGAAGAATACCGCCCCTGGGTTCCCTCTATTGGAACTATGTTTTTATCTATTTCCGTTCCGAATCGGTCAGGTGCTCCGCCTCCTCGGAGAGTTCCCGAATCACCTCACGGAGAATCAGCTGCACCTACGAACGATATTAATACTACTGTTGCTTCAGCTTTGCCTACACCAGTAGCATATTCTCATGCAGGCCCTCACAAAAAAGGCTTAAATTATTTCGGTAAATACGTCCAACCAACTCCGGTACTTCCACCAATTAATATTCTGGAAGATTCTACAAAACCATTATCGCTTAGCTTTCGACCTTTTGGAAATATATTGGCTGATGAATTAGTAGTTGCTGTTCCTATTTCTTCAGTACCTCCAGTAGTTCCTATACCTATGATGTTTCCAGGATCATTTACAAGTGCTATTCAAGCTTTGATATTTGCAACTTTAGCTGCAGCTCATACAGGGGAATCCATGGAAGGTCATCATTAGATATTTCTTTCAGTTAGACATATATATATATATATATATCTTCTTCTAACTAATCAAATTTCTATTTCGAAATCGAAAAAGAGATTTATCAGGTATAATGATGGGAGAGGAAATATCAACGAAACAATTAGTAAACTATTAATTGGAGTTACATAACTGAACAAGATTTATAAATCGACACCGCTTGATTTATATTTTATTTCGAAATGAAAAAGATTGTTTCCCGACTATTTGGATAAAATAGACTAAAACTAACCAAATACTATCTTATATTATCTCATTGAAATAGATTCAGTTCCTTAAGTGAAACTACGAAATAATTTAAATTTTTTGTCACTTGCGTATCTTCCTTCTATTTAGTGATACTATCACTTCAATAAGAGACATTTTGAGTCATTAACTGCTTCAACTAATTCATCTTTCACCAGAGATGTCGGTAAGCAATGGAGAATAGGTTTTTGTATTATCAACCCTCTCTCAATTTTGGTCAGAGGAGATTATCACGAATCCCGTAATTTCTGCTGCTTCTGTTATCGCCGCTGGATCAGCTGTAGGTCCAGCTTCTATCGGACCTGGTATTGGCCAAGGTACTGCTGCAGGTCAAGCTGTAGAAGGTATTGCGAGACAACCAGAAGCGGAAGGTAAAATACGAGGTACCTCACTGCTAAGTCTAGCTTTTATGGAAGCTTTGACTATTTATGGATTAGTTGTAGCTCCAGCACTTTCGTTTGCAAATCCTTCTGTTTGATTTCCAGCGATTCGAAGGCTCCGTACTTTTCGTGATCGACAATTAGTAACCCCCTCCAAAGAAGTAGTTGACCCAATTCTTTTTTGGGGGAGGGGGCTAGGTATAACGAACAAAAAACATACTCTCTTCCTATCGCTCAGTAAGAAAGTAAGAAATCTTTGTAACTTTTTCGTTTCTGTTGCGGAGAGGGGAGCAAGTAAGGTACCTTCCCAATTGTATGTATCGCTAAAGAGATTTGATCTGAAACTAGATAAAGTAGTCTTTGTCTAAAACCAGAAAATCGAGTGAGATTTAGTAAGAAGAAAACTATGTAACTCCATAAAACTTAGAAAACCTGTGATGGGAGAGGGAGTATGAAAGATGTGATCGATTTTGTTATTTCTTCAGGTTATCGGCCTCTTGCTGGAAATTTCGGCTCAAATACAAACCTTTTAGAAACAAATTCAATTAATTTAGGCGTAGTGCTTAGCTTATTAGTTTACTTTGGAAAGGGAGTGTGTGCGGGTCGGATATCTGAATAGAATTGCTGGAATAACCCAGCTGCACTTTGAATGAGAAGAAAGTGTATAATCCCAACGAATTACTTCTAAATAAAATAAACTATTTTGAACAACTATAGCATTTCGTGAAATCAGCAAAAAATTATTAGTTTCTTACTAACTGATTAGGGGATATTACGGAAATGGTTAAAGCTAAACTGCTTGAAGTCTAAGCACCTCCGGGGTTTTCTTTCCCCCACCGTGTCCATATTCAACATATAAAGAAACACATTTGGAGATTTTTTTGATATATAACACTCATATCAATACGATTCTTTGATTTATTCATCAGATAATTTATCATAATCTCCTATCAACAATCGGTTCTGTTTTTCTGTGCTGAATTGACAACCTATTCGAAATATGAAATTATTCAGAAGAAACGACCTGGCTGACAATTGAAAATTTCAAGTGACTTTTGTCAGAAGAGCCCTCGAAGATCTTCGAATGGGAAAAGGGTTCAGAAGAATTTCCCGCAATGATGGAAGATTTTTTGGAAGGGCAGGCTCGGTTGAGAAAGAATCGTTTTCCATCTCTCATGAACCGAGCGGGAAAGCCGGATGAATTGAAAGGTCCATGTTCGGTTTGGGAAGAGGTTTCTAATCTTTGAAAATCCTAGAGAAATAATCTACCTTCATTAAGCAATTTATCGAATAATCGTAAACAGACCATTTTAAGTACGATTCGCGATGCAGAGGAACGATATAAAGAAGCTACTGATAAGCTTGAACAAGCTCGGACTCGCTTGCAACAGGCAAAATTCAAGGCAGACGAAATTCGGGTGAATGGACTCTCTCAAATGGAAAGGGAAAAACAAGAATTAATTCATGCTGCTGATGAAGATTCAAAACGATTAGAAGACTCTAAAAATGCTACTATTCGCTTTGAGGAGCAAAGAGCGATTGAACAGGTTCGACAACAAGTTTCTCGCCTTGCATTGGAAAGAGCTCTGGAAGCTCCAAACAGTCGTTTGAATAGCGAATTGCACTCACGCATGATTGATTATCACATTGGCCCACTCAGAGCCATGGAAAGCACAACTGACTAGCTTTCATTAGTTTTATTTCTCAGAAAATTATTAACGAACGCTAATGGTAAACATTCGACCCGACGAAATTAGCAGTATTATCCGTAAACAAATCGAACGACACAATCAAGAAGTAAAGGTTGTTAATATTGGCACCGTACCTCAGGTAGGGGATGGCATTGCGCGTATTTATGGTCCCGATAAAGTAATGGCAGGTGAACTGGTTGAATCTGAAGATGGTACGATAGGCATTGCTCCGAATCCAGAATCAGATAATGTTGGAGCTGTATCGATGGGTGATGGCTTGACTATACAAGAAGGTGGTTCTGTGAAAGCAACGGGGAAAATTGCCCAGATACCAGTAAGTGATGCTTATCCAGGTCGTGTCGTAAATGCCCCAGCTCAACCCATTGATGGCAAAGGTCAGATTTCAGCTTCGGAATTCAGATTGATCGAATCTCCAGCTCCCGGTATTATTTCCAGACGTTCCGTATATGAACCTATGCAAACAGGGCTTATTGCTACTGACCCTACGATTCCTATCGGACGTGGTCAACGAGAATCAATTATTGGGGATCGACAGACTGGCAAAACAGCAGTAGCTACAGATACTATTTTGAATCAGAAGGGTCAAAATGTAATATGCGTTTATGTAGCTATCGGTCAAAAAGCATCTTCCGTAGCTCAGGTAGTGAATACTTCTGAAGAGCGCGGTGCATTGGAATACACAATTGTGGTAGCCGAAACTGCAAATTCTCCTGCTACATTGCAGTATCTCGCTCCCTACACAGGAGCCGCTTCGGCAGAATACTCTATGTATCGTAAACAGCATACTCCAATTATCTACGATGACCTTCCCAAACAAGCACAGGCTTATCGACAAATGTCTCTTCCATCGAGAAGACCACCTGGTCGAGAAGCGTATCCAGGCGATGTTTCTTATTCGCATTCCCGTCTTTTGGAAAGAGCTGCTAAATCAAGCTCTCAATTAGGTGAGGGAAGTATGACTGCTTTGCCCATAGTTGAGACTCAAGCGGGAGATGTCTCAGCTTATATTCCCACCAATGTTATTCCCACTACTGATGGACAAATTTTTTCATCAGCGGATTTGTTCAATGCAGGAATTCGCCCTGCAATTAATGTGGGTATTTCCGTATCTAGAGCAGGATCTGCGGCTCAAATCAAAGCTATGAAACAAGTAGCTGGAAAATTAAAATTAGAACTAGCTCAATTTGCGGAGTTGGAAGCCTTTGCACAATTCGCATCTGATCTCGATAAAGCTACTCAGAATCAATTGGCGAGAGGCCAGCGATTACGCGAACTACTCAAGCAATCTCAATCAGCCCCTCTGACGGTAGAGGAACAAGTAGCTACTACTTATACTGGAGTAAACGGATATTTAGATGTATCGGAAACTGGCCAAGTTAAAAAATTTCTCGTTCAACTACGTGAATATTTGATAACTAATAAACCTCAGTTTACAGAAATTATACGTTCCACTAAGATTTTTACAGAACAGGCAGAAATTATTCCGAAAGAAGCTATTAAGGAACATACTGAACTTTTTCTACTTCAGGAAGGGAAATAGAGATCTGATAAATAGTTGGGATGAGAAAAGCCGAAAGAGTGGTTTCCTACTCTTCCGGCTTCTCCCACCCTTAATAGAAGTTTCGGAACTAGAAACAGAAAGAATGAATTCAAATGAGTTTCTTGATTAAAAAGACTTTGGGTCTTTTCGAAATATTACGTCCAATAGGATTCGAACCTATACCGAAGGTTTAGAAGACCTCTGTCCTATCCATTAGACGATGGACGCTCCTCCATCAAGTACTATACCTCCTATATAATAAAAATTAAAAGTTCATTGGGGTAAGGTACAGTACTTCTTCAAGAGATATCCCCAAATTTCAATGAGAGATATTTGGGAAGTGTTCGTGAGGGGATGGAACGAAATTGTGGTGATGGGGGAGAGCGGGTAGCGGGAATCGAACCCGCATCATTAGCTTGGAAGGCTAAGGTTTATAGTCGACGTCTCTTATTACTGACGCCTCTACTTCAAAACCGAACGTGAAATTTTCTTTTCATTCGGCTCCTTTATGGAACAGAGAAACTTGAGGAAAAAAAAAAAAAAAATTATGGAATGAAATCAATAAGTTCTCGTTTCGATTTTCTATTCTTAAATATACTAAAAAAAAAATCGTCCACCATAACACCTAAGTCAGTTCTCTCATTTCCGATAAAGACTTTTTAGATGATCCTTCTAGAAAGAAAAGAAGCAATATTTTTGTATTGGTAACAAAACAAATATTCTTTCTAATTACTTCGTTCCTGATTTCTATTCATTTTAATCATTAGGAAAATATTTTTTACCGAGCTTCAGATGGAGATGTTGATAAACTTAGCAAACCAAATTCATCATCATTTCATGGCTAATTAACCTCAATTTATTAATACCAATTGTAAAATTTGAAGATTTAGTTACGATAAAGAAAATAATTTAGCTCTCTATCCATAGATTTTAAGCTAATAAAAAGAAATGTAGTTTTGAAAACATTCCGCGTTGCTTTTTCATAGAATCCACAAATCCATTTCGGATCCCAATTATTACAGGAATGAAGCTTTTCCTACGTCATTTATAGGGAAGGATTTGAGCCTTTATAGAAATGAAGTTGTCAATTCAATCTTTAAACGATTTTGAAGACCCTTCAACTATTTACTAAGTTGATTACGGAACGAATCGCACTTTTACCACTAAACTATACCCGCGACAAAATTAAAATTATTGTAGCATAAAATTGCATTTTCTGTCCAACGAAGAAATAAGAAAAACTTTCATTTCTTGAGATTCTTTCGTTTAACCCCCATCCCCGGAGATCCAATACTTGAGAAAGAAGTTATTTCACTTCCGGAGATGGTTTTTTGAAATTATAAATTGCCTTTGCGAGCTGCTAATGAAGCAATTACCAACGGACCTGATGCGACTATCAAAGCCGGAACAGTAAGCTGTGCAATAACTTCTAAATTCATTCTGATTTAACCTCTCTGTTTTCAATTCGATTCCACAAAATAGAAAAATTAGTAAATCTTAATTTTTCTTTAAGTCGAATAACAATCATTTCTACGAAGTGAATAGATGTTATTATCTGGTTCTGCTGAAAAAACATCTATAGCCATAAAGAATTGAGATCGGTACAATAGTAAAGAGCCTATCCATTCAAGAAATACCATTCATTTTTGGAAAGAGCTATTAACCGATGTGAAAATGTCGGACCGACTTGTTTTTCATATTACGAATAATTAGGGGGAAAAATAAAAAAATGACATCAATTTCAGACAGTCAGATTATTGTAGCTCTTGTAAGTGCTTCCGCAACTGGTATTTTAGCTTTAAGATTAGGTAAAGAATTGTATCAATAATTTGGCTTGTTCTTTCGTCTGCTTGCAGAAGGGGCGGCCTGGCCAGTATCTGGCTAGGCTAAAACAAAAATGTAAAACTAATTTTCATGAAATTAATAATTAATAATACAGTTGTTTCGGTAAAACATTTCGTATTTATTTCCTATTTCTTATATAACTTTATATATGTTATATAATATCATCTTTTTTAAGGTATGGACTTTGACTCCCACGACATGTTAAAGTAGAAACAACTTTTCTAAGTTGGAGAGATGGCCGAGTGGATTAAAGCGGCGGATTGCTAATCCGTTGTACAAGCCTTTTGTACCGAGGGTTCGAATCCCTCTCTCTCCTTTCAATAATTCAAAATCCTTCCCATAAATAGAAATTCAAGTTTCTATTTTCTGACGTATAGAAACGATTACTCCTTACGTCCGGGATTGCGCCCAGGATCGTTCGATAAGAAACCAAATACGAAGGGAGAGACAAAAAATATAACCACTGTGTAAACGAGCAGCTTAAGGGTAAGCGTAACGTAATCTCCGGGGGATCATTACTAGAAGTGGAATAGAATAGATTGAATTAAGAATCTCGAAAATTGACTCATTTTTTTACGGAGGAATAGCAAGTGGTAGATCTTTGGGAATAAGATTCGTTTTTATCTCTCTCGTCTCTCCCTTTGTCGATCGGAATGAAGTGATGGAGAAGGGAGGATTTGAACCCCCGTTAACCTGACGAATCAGGTTAAAACGATTTTCGAAACCGCCGCAATCAACCACTCTGCCATTTCTCCGACGAACTAGACGAAGGAAAAGTAGATTAAGTGTTTTGGCAGAGATAAAGGTTAAATTTTCAAAAAAATTTTTGGATTTTTTTAGGAACAATAAAAAAAAATTGTCTTTTTACTCGTATAAGAAAAATTGTTATAGTAATAGTAATAATAATAAATATTTCAGTAGTTTATATATATATATATACTTTTTACGTATATACCACAAAAAAATTTTACAATTATTTGACTTTGAAACGTAAATAGGATAAAGAACTAGAAATAAAATCTATACTATATAATTAATAAAACTTCTTATTTTCCTAGAAAAAAAAAGAAAAAATCCGAAGTGACAAAATTAAAATTCTTAAACTCTTGGTGAACGAAAAAAAACATTGATTTTTTTTTGCTCTTTTCGATCGGTTTTGTATCATACATAAGGCGGAAGTGAAAAGATATATCACCTCCGCCTTACGAGACAAGCAAGAGAGGTGATACAAAAACCTTTTAATTACTGGCGATATAACAGAAAAAGATTCAAATCTTATTGAGAGATAGAATTTGAGTTGTAATGGATCCTGAATGAGATGAATCGAAAAAGAAAAAGATCTTTTTTATAAAATAAATATCGAAGAATTATCGAAAACTTACAGAAGCTTGCCGAACGGAGGCTGAGAGAGAGAAAAACAGAGGTATAATTGGCATTACATCTACAATTGGATCAGAAATAGCATAAGCTTCAGGTAATTTAGCCAGAATGATACCATTCGAATGAAACGCGTTATCTAGATAAATATTAAATATAGCTAGCATTTTTTTTCTCCAATAAAAATTGTTATGATTAAATGAAAAACGAAAAGAACTTCATTGATTGATGAAAGCTCTTCGGTACATCTTACTACAGGTTCTCCTAGCTTCAAAGAGGTAAGAGATTTTATTCAACATAGTAAGTTAGATTTTATGTTGTATTGAATTTATTTTTATATTAATATTTTCTAATATCATTTGTAATGAATTTATTTCTACTTGATATAAGTAGATAGATTGACAGAAATAGAAATATCAGGATTTACTAACATTGGAGATGTATGGGGCGTGGCCAAGTGGTAAGGCACCAGGTTTTGGCTCTGTTACTCGGAGGTTCGAATCCTTCCGTCCCAGACTTGTTATTTATGATAAATCAAAGTTTTAGAAGAACAAAAAATTTTCGAAATAGATATAAAATATCTACTTATATTATTTAATATACTATATCGAAAATTTATATTATGACAATTAGATAAATATGGCAAGGGATATTTCTATGGTGTAGAATAGAAAAAGATCATATTATTGAAATTTGTAAAGAGAATATTATTTATGAAATTAGCTTATTGGATGTATGCTGGGCCCGCTCATATTGGAACTCTCCGAGTAGCTAGTTCTTTCAGGAATGTTCATGCTATCATGCATGCTCCTCTAGGAGATGACTATTCTAATGTAATGCGTTCTATGTCAGAAAGAGAAAGGGATTTTACTCCTGTAACTGCTAGCATAGTAGATCGTCACGTATTGGCACGTGGTTCTCAAGAGAAGGTAGTTGATAATATAACTCGGAAGGATAAGGAAGAACGCCCAGATTTGATTGTATCGACACCCACATGTACTTCTAGTATCTCACAAGAAGATTTACAAAATTTCGTGGATAGAGCATCTATTGCTTCGGATTCTGATGTAATTTTGGCAGATGTTAATCACTATCGGGTTAATGAGCTTCAAGCCGCAGATAGAACTTTAGAACAAGTGGTTCGATATTATTTGGATAAGGCTCGTAGGCAAGGAACATTGAATCAATCTGTAACAGACGAACCTTCTGCAAATATCATTGGGATTTTTACATTAGGCTTTCATAATCAACATGATTGTCGTGAATCGAAACGTTTATTACAAGATTTAGGTATAAAAATTAATCAAATAATTCCTGAAGGAGGTTCCGTACAAGATCTTCGAAATTTACCAAAAGCTTGGTTCAATTTAGTTCCTTATCGTGAAGTGGGCTTAATGGCAGCAACGTATCTAGAGAGAAATTTTGGAATGCCTTACGTATCTACAACACCTATGGGAATTGTAGATACAGCTGAGTGTATCCGACAGATACAGAAACATGTTAATAAATTGGCTCCTACTCTATCGAATAGAACATTGAATTATGAACCCTATATTGATCAACAAACAAGGTTTGTTTCTCAAGCTGCTTGGTTTTCAAGATCCATCGATTGTCAAAATTTGACGGGAAAAAAAGCAGTGGTTTTTGGTGATGCGACTCACGCCGCTTCAATGACTAAAATCCTTGCTAGGGAAATGGGAATTCGTGTCAGTTGTACAGGTACTTATTGCAAACACGATGCGGAATGGTTTAAAGAACAAGTTCAAGGTTTCTGTGATGAAGTACCAATTACAGATGATCATACTGAAGTAGGGGATATGATTGCTCGTATAGAACCATCTGCCATATTTGGTACTCAAACGGAACGTCATATTGGTAAACGTCTTGATATTCCCCGCGGAGTTATTTCTTCACCAGTTCATATCCAAAATTTTCCTCCAGGATATCGACCTTTCTTAGGCTATGAAGGTACTAATCAAATAGCAGATTTAGTTCATAATTCATTTACTTCGGGTATGGAAGACCATCTATTAGAAATCTTTGGTGGTCATGATACTAAAGAGGTAATTACTAAATCATTATCTACAGATAAAGATCTAACTTGGAATTCTGAAAGTCAACTAGAATTAAATAAAATTCCTGGCTTTGTCAGAGGCAAGATCAAGAGGAACACTGAAAAATTTGCACGACAAAATGGCGTTACAAATATTACTGTTGAAGTGATGTATGCAGCGAAAGAAGCATTAAGTGCTTGAGGAAGATGAAGAACTAGTCTTGGATTCTAAAAGATATTCATTTGATATAATAAGAGTAAATATATTTTCTATTTACTCTTATTTTAAATAAATCTTTCTTATTTCAAATCTATCCAAATTCAATTAATTATGGTAAAACTTCGTTTGAAACGATATGGTAGAAAGCAACGTGTGACTCGAATATCGTGATTGGTTTAGCGGATTATAAATTCCGTCATTTACTATCCAAATTGAAATGCTCCTATTTCAACATTCGTTCGAATTAATTTTCTATAATGAAGCTTGAAAAAGAAATGTAGGATCCTTTTATAACCTACCAATTAGGAGAGATAATCTAAGGTTAGTATATAGCAAGAAGCTATTTAAGCTTTGTCAGTCTACACGAATTCGAGGAAGGAAGAGAGAAAAGAACAACATGTAGTAACAAAATTAGTAAATAAATGAAATTCAATCAAAAAAAATAAATAAATATATTTTTTTCGAAACGAAATCGAGAAAAACTTAGAATAATCAATAATTGTTCTGATTAATGAGAGTGGACAAAAAAAATTTATGTCGCTTCAATTTTTTGTTTTCCAACCCACCAGAGTGACAACCAAACCCAATGATTCTAAAATACAATCCGAAAACAAGAAAATCCTTTTTCTTTTTTACATCTCGTTAAATCAAATAGAGATTTGAGATTTTCGTTCCACGAAAGAAAAGAATAGATGGGTAAGAGACGACTCAAGAAGTAGAATATTTAGGAATATGCCAAAGCTTGAATCCTATTGAGGCATACTCGAGTTTCGGGGGGGAAATCTTTACTAAATTTTGAAAAATTAAAGGGTTTTATTTTATTAAAAAACAAAAATATTTTCATTTTTTTTTGATTTGTCACCTGAGCCGTATGAAGAAAAAGCTTCATATACGGTTCCATGGGGGGGATACTCCGAGTTTACCTATCCCAATAAGTAACCTATCGAATTATTGCAATTGATGTTCGCTCTCGAAGAGAGGGAAGAGCTCTTCAAGAAGTTGGTTTCTACAATCCAAGAAAAGATCAAACTATTTCAAATGTCCCTGCAATTGTTCATTTCCCTAAGGAAGGAGCTCAACCTACAGAAACTGTTCATGATATTTCGGAAAAAGCGAAGGTTTTTGAACAAATAAAAGCTAATTTTTAGGAGAATTTTACGAGTCCCGTGTTTGGTTTTGTTCAAATGTTCTTCTATTATCCATTTTTTCTCCCCCTATTATATCTCTATCTAGTCGTTTTTATTCCAATTAGAAATACTATTAGTATCACAAATATTTTTTATCTCTCCTCGGAATTCATGAGAAACAAATTAAATTTTAATAAATAAAAAATGATTCAATGAAATAATAAGCTTCCCAGATTCATCGATGAATCTGGAAAGCTTATCACTTCATTGAATTATCGGAATGAAAAAAAAAATTGTTAAACTTTTTTTTTCGCCAATCGAAAGTTGAAGTCAAGAAGAAGCTTTTTTTATATTTTATATATTTCAACATTGACAGGAATAAATTACTAACGTATAATAATGTTAGTATTTTTCTTTTTTTTTCAGATTGATTAATCCCTCATTTACGCATTTATCTGATCCCCCCTCTTTCCCAACAGAAGAAAAATGTTTCTGATGAAACCAATGAATAAATGAGAAAAAATATAAATTTGGTCATTATTTTTCAACTATTTCCGTTTCAAATCCTGATACTTACTTTGCATCTCCTTCCCCCCTCATCAACTGTGATTTCGATTTTATCGTTTCATTCATAAAAAGTATATCGGATCTATTATTTCTTTATCAATAGCAATAAGGGTTGCTAACTCAATGGTAGAGTACTCGGCTTTTAAGTGCGACTAAGGGATTTCACACATTTAGATGAAGTACTAAATTCATCCAAACCATTGACCCGGTTTGTAAGGCTGCGACTTATCTTGGAAGGAAACTTGACGGAAAAAAAAGCATGTCGTTTCTTTTTTCGAATTTCGAGAAAAGAAGAATGAGAGAATAATAATTGAAAGAATACAATTACTTTCGGAGTCGGAAGAGTTAATGGATAAAGCTGAATCGCTTGAATCATAGGTAGAACCAGAAGAACGAGCTTCTGTTCAAAAACTTGTATTTTGGACTCTCTTTACTAATTAGGAGTTAAAAGCGAATTAATAGTCAATATAAGAGAGGTTTGACCCTATTTAAGTATAGGGTCTTCTTACCGAAAATGAATCCTAAATATTTCCATAGGTGTGGAGAAATTACCGGTGTGCTGACTAAATGAGGAATTTTCTAAGTCAGGAGAGCAATCGGTTTAACGAAATAGACTCAATTTCTTATTTATTCCCAAGAAAAGGATAATTTTGAAATCAAAATTTCAATTTTCATTTATTGAATATATTTTTCGGTACCCTAGATAGATCAGGATCTTTCTGGTCTTTAATAGATTGCACTATGTACCATTTCATATTTTAAGAGGTTACTCCTACGAGAACCATAACTGGGTTTTTGTCGAAAATGGAGAAGCTACGAAGAACTAAAAAAAACTTCTTATGGCAACAACGTTTTTTATACCCACTTCCCTTTCAAGATGATCCTTACGCAATTGCCTATAATCGTTTCTCGAATGAAATAGATTCAAAGAAAATAGAAAATTCAAATCTAAACGAGAAATTTAGTTTCTTAACCTTGAAACGTTTAATTCATAGAATACATCAAAAGAAATCCTTACAATTTTTATTGAAAAATTGTAATATAAATTTTGATGCTGATTGCAACAGCAATTTCTATTCGAGAGCAATTCGAGAAGGTGTGACCATGGTTTTAGAAATTGTTTTTTCTGTGCAGTCAAAACCTTTTATGAGAGAAAAAACTGAATGGACTAGTTATCAATCTATTCATTCCGTATTTCCCTTTATGGAAGACCAATTTTCACATTCCAATCGTATTTTCGATATGAAAATACCTTATTTCCTTCATCCAGAACTTATTATTCGAATTGCTCGTCGACGGATCCAAGATGCTTCTTTTTTACATCCATTGCGATTCATTCTCTATAAAAAAAAAATTTTTATTATTATAGATACACAAATCTCTTTTCCTCCAAAAGAAATGACTAGATTGTCCCAAATTTCATGGAATTCCTATATCTATGAATTCGAATATCTCTTTGTCTCCCTGTGGAAAGATTTCAGCCCTTTTCAGATGTTGTCACATCCGGTTTTACTTGATCAAATTAATTGTATAAAAAAAATTAGACATGTTATAAAGCCTTCCTGGATCACGTTACAAAAGTTTCTTCTTTGTAAGAGAATTTTAACTTTTCGTTATGTGAGATATGAAAATAACTCAATTCTATCGATACAAAGTACTGACTATTTAGCAGAAAAATGGAAAATTTATTTTTTCAAAATTTGGCAATATCGTTTCCATTTTTTGTTCGAATCACGCAGAATACGCATAAAGAGATTATCTAAAAATTGTTTTCCTTTTTTAGGCTATACCTTCGGTGTTCGAAAGAAAATCACTATGGTTCAAACAAAAATGCTAGAGGATTTACCCATAACCAGTTTTGTCAACAAACAACTTTGTTCCATCGCTCCAATTTTACCTTTGATTGGTTCATTAGCTAGGGAAAAATTTTGCGACACCTTGGGGCATCCAATTAGTAAATTAGCTCGGACTACTTCGACGGATGACGAAATTTTTAACCGATTTGATAAAATTTGGAAAAATCTTTATTATTATTACAGTGGATGCATGAGTAGAAGCAACTTATATCAAGTACGATACATACTTCGATTTTCATGTGCCAAAACGTTAGCTTGTAAACACAAAAGTACGATACGTTTTGTATGGAAGAAATATGGTTTGGAGTTCTTTGCAAAAACATCTCTTTTGGAGAAACGAGAGTTAATTTTTTTGAATTTATCTAAAATGTATCCTCTTACGAAAAAATTTTGGTATCTCGATATTATTCAAATAAATTCCCTGGTGAATTCGTTGCGAAAAGAGAAAGAAAAGGAAAAATAATCAAAAATTCAATTAATTCTATCGACTAATGAGAAACCTAATTAAGTAATTGCCGAAAACCGACTCGGAGTGATCTTGTAAGAAAAAAAAATCGTTACGAAATAGATACATAGAGAGAGCCGTGTGCAACGAAAATTGCAAGCACGGTTTGGGAAGAGGTTTTTTTCCTTTCGAAAACGAAAGTAATTAACCCACTTTCATCCGACGAGTTCCGGGTTCGAGCCCCGGGCAACCCAAAAAATCCAGATTCGAAATCCACAGATATCCTTTTAAATACTTATGAATATATATATATATATATATATTATATTTTATGGAACTGCTATAACGGAAAAAGATACAGTTATTCCATAAGGAATGTTATAAACGAAATAGAATTATACATCGAACTATGTTTGTTCTATTTGTTGAAGTTGAAAAAAAAAAAAAAAAATCAATTAATATCAATGTTATTTATTATGTGACTAATAGAAATAATCCAATAGTTACAGTATAGAAGATTGCTCATGTCTAATCTTCAATTAATTTACTCCTTTTACGAATAAATTCAGATAAAGTTTTTAAATGACATTGCTCTTTCAAACTATTTTTTTGGAATGATAAAAAAGAAATCCAATCCTATTTTCTATCCATATGAAAAGATTTCGATTTTGAAAGATCAGTTGACATAGGAACAAGTTCTGTGTAATACTATGAAATAACAAGTTTATATGCTTGGGTAACTTATTATTTTACAAACCAAGTTTTACCACGACCGCAACTTTAGAAAGACGCGAAAGCGCAAGCCTATGGGGTCGCTTCTGCGACTGGGTTACCAGCACTGAAAACCGCCTCTATATCGGATGGTTCGGTGTATTGATGATCCCTACCCTATTAACCGCAACCTCTGTATTCATTATCGCTTTCATCGCAGCTCCTCCTGTAGATATTGACGGTATTCGTGAGCCAGTTTCCGGTTCTCTTCTTTACGGAAACAACATAATCTCCGGTGCTATCATCCCTACCTCTGCAGCTATCGGTTTGCACTTCTACCCTATCTGGGAAGCAGCTTCCGTCGATGAATGGTTATATAATGGTGGTCCTTACGAACCAATCGTTCTTCACTTCCTACTTGGTGTAGCTTGCTACATGGGTCGCGAGTGGGAACTTAGCTTCCGTCTGGGTATGCGTCCCTGGATTGCTGTTGCATATTCAGCTCCCGTTGCAGCTGCTACCGCTGCTTTTCTGATTTACCCTATTGGTCAAGGAAGTTTCTCCGACGGTATGCCTCTAGGGATCTCCGGTACCTTCAACTTTATGATTGCGTTCCAAGCTGAGCACAACATCCTTATGCATCCATTTCACATGTTGGGTGTAGCTGGCGTATTCGGCGGCTCTCTATTCAGTGCTATGCATGGTTCCTTGGTAACTTCAAGTTTAATCCGAGAAACTACTGAGAATGAGTCTGCTAATGCAGGTTACAAGTTTGGTCAAGAGGAAGAAACTTACAACATCGTAGCTGCTCATGGTTACTCTGGTAGATTAATTTTCCAATATGCTAGCTTTAACAATTCTCGTTCTCCGCACTTCTTTTTGGCTGCTTGGCCTGTAGTAGGTATCCGGTTCACTGCTCCGGGCATCAGCACCATGGCTTTCAACCTAAATGGTTTCAACTTCAACCAATCTGTAGTTGATAGCCAAGGCCGTGTAATTAACACTTGGGCTGACATTATCAACCGTGCTAACCTTGGTATGGAAGTTATGCATGAACGTAATGCTCACAACTTCCCTCTAGACTTAGCTTCTGTTGAAGCTCCTTCTGTAAATGGCTAATATCTCTATAGGTTTCTGTTCATTATCGAGAAAAAGATAATGACTCAGTCATAACCTTAGAAAATAAAAATATCTGAGATAGGGATAATAACTCGAGAAGTAATGACCTTAGAGACTCGAAGTAGTCTTTAAGGTCACTATTTCTTTCCGAATTCAGTTTTGGGGGGGCGGACGTAGCCAAGTGGATTAAGGCAGTGGATTGTGGATCCACCACGCGCGGGTTCAATCCCCGTCGTTCGCCCATGAATGAATTTGGAACGAATTCGTGACAAATGAAGATTTTATATTAATGAAAAAACTGATAAATATTGTCCCAATCTTGAATATCGAAATGATTTTTGTTAGTTGACGAAACCTCTTCTTTGTGTCATCATAAATAAGATGACGTGAAAATATTGATAAAAACATAAGGAAAGAGAGATACTTAAATTCACTTGAAATATAAACAAAAAACTTTCTTCTATTTCTATCGAAAATATCTAATACCAGCTTTATTTGGGTAGAAGAAATCTGCCTCAATACATCTAATATTGTTTCGTTAATAAAGAGTAATGGCAAAAAACACTTGTTGAACGGGCCAAAACAAGTTATTTAGTCGAAGTTTCCGTATAAAAAATATATTTATTAGAAAGTTTGATCTAACTGCTGTAGGGAAAAATGGAACAAGAATTATCAGAAAAAAAATACTTGTATAAAGGATTAGAATTTGAAGGAATAGAAAAAACTAAATATTTCTCAGATTTATGGGCGAAATGGAATTTAGTCAGATTGTTAACTAGAATTTTTTCCAATAGGGAAAACCTTATTAAGTTCTTTGATTTTCGAATTCTCGGTTCATTAATTTCACGCGATCTACGTAGTTCGAAGATCAACAGGAGTTCAATACTAAATGGTTTTATGTTACTCATATTACCAGTGTTTATACATCGCCTGAATAATAGAAATGTTATTGAGGAGAAACAATTGGATTTAGTAGAAATAGTTAATGGACATATAAACTATTGCGGATGTGACAAAAAAATACCAGATAAATCCCTTAAGTCTTTTAAGAGAAATCTTTCTATTTCTACGCATCATTCTCCCTCTCCCCGGGAACGGAAAAAGTAATCTGCTAAACTTAAGAAGGAATGAGAAAAATTGTTCAATTATTAAACAAAATTTGAGAAAAGAACTCTGTGTTATGCCAGTGTATGAGCAAATACATCTTTGGGGTTCACGATGGTGGAAAATTTGGATTCTAGAAAAATTTCTTCCTAGTTGGAATTTGTCCCAGAGTTCCACAAATAAGATTGATCTTTTTTTAGGAGAAAAAAATGTAGAAGATCTGAAGTATTTTTTTGAATTCTATATCGAGAATATAATTCGTAAAGATTTTGATTGGGAATATAAATTCGATTCTATTTTTCCAGATGATTCTAAGGGAGAAATGGAATTCAAATCGGAGGAGCTAATCAATTTACTAGAGGATATTCTATTTCTTCGAATCATGTCTGCTTTTTGTGAAAAAATTATTTCTGAAATAGAAGGTCCGTTCGAACCAGAAGATTTAGAATTAAGAAGACGAATAAATAATAATAATAATAATGAACATTTTTTTGATATTTCTTCGTCTCATGAAAAGAAGATGAACTGGGAATCGAATTGGTCAAAAAGAAAAATGTTTCAATTTTTTAATAACTGGGGTGAATCTGATCAAATTATTGGTAAATCTTTTATTTCTATGAAAAAAAGAGGGTGGCTTTTTTTACAAAATTATGCCGAATTTTATATATGGCAATTATATAGAAATTATTTTGTTTATTGGGAGAAAGATTTGCAGCCATTAAAAATTGTGAGAAATCTGTTAAACGCAAGATCATTTTGGTTAAACTTTTCGAACAATGAACAACTTTTTACTGAAGTAGATGATATATTGTCGGATATTTTATACAATTTTTCAAAGCATATTTCAAATAAAGTGAAAAGATCCAAAAATTTGAGACAATTTCAAGATAAATCTATAAATAATTTTCATTTAATCAGTCAAAAATTGAAATATATAGAAAAAAAAGAAAGATATTCTAATTTTCAAAGAACTTCTACTTCAAATTCAATTGAAACTAATTGTTTGGAATCTAAAAAAAAAATATCTAAATGGTTTTTACGCGAAGAAAGAAAAAAAATGAACACCAAACGTGTCAAGCAATTAACCACCAATTCAATTTTTCGGGATTTATTTTTTTTTATTAGAAATGGAGAGAGATATATAGAATCCAGTTTATCTTCCAAGTCTTTTTCAATAAATTCTTCGGTGTTCTGGGTAAAAGAAACATTTACGGGAGATATAGGGCGTATCATAGATAAATTTTTTCCAGAAGAGAGAAGAATAAAAGTTTCTAATTTTCCGAGATCAATTCGCTATGCTTTTCTAGACATATTGTCAATGGATGAACTGGATATGGGTTCTTATGCCACTAAAAAATATATTGAAATTTTTAAAGTGGCTAAAAAAAGGCAACATCTTGTTTTTTTTGGATATCCCACGAAATCGGATAGTAATAGATTAGTTTATTTATGGGAAATAAAAAAAAAAAAAAAAAATTCATTGTTGAATCCTGTTATTTTCCCAAATTCCCCATATAACAAAATTGAACGAAATATATGTGATATAAAAAAATCAAGTTCAAATATATTTAAAAACTCAAATCCATCTTGTAACGCCTATTCTTTCTGGCCTACCTTTTATCCATACAACAAAAAATACGTATTTCATTTCAGGGATTATGCAAAATTAGTTAAATTTTTGGATCAACTTAATTGGTTAATGACTAATTCCGATCTAGTTTATAACAAAACTTTTGATTTTAATATTATTAAAAAGGATCAAATTCAAAAAATTTATGCCCTAAAAAAAAATAATCTATTCTTCAATAGAAGAATTAATAAAAAAAAGGGAACAAACGATAAAATTTTGTTCATTTTACTAAAAACAAAAACTACGGGTAAGAATCACCCATTTCTGCCTCAAATAAAAAAAAATTTTTTGATACGAAATTATTCTAAAGAAATTTTTGAGATATATATCTTGTTTACAAAATGTCGAATTGGTTTTATCAATTGGTATAGATCAAATCGCGATAAATTTTATAGACATTTGAACGATCCATTAAACGAATTACGTTTGATTAACAAGTTCATTTTTCATTTGACGAGAAGAAATCCTAAAATTCGAATAGAAAATGAAAGTTTTATTGGTATAAGAAGAGATACAATTAATGAAAGTTTATTGAGTTGGAGAAAAAGTGGGATAATTTTTTTTCGTTACGAAAAAAAGAGAGAAAAATATATTAATTGGAGTTTCGATGTATGTAAATGGACTGCTCAGACAGAAGAATGGAAAGAATTGTCAAAATATTATATTTCTGGGCATAGATATTTAGCAGTATTATCTAATAAAATAGATTTTTTTACTAATCGAAACTCAGTTGGGTGGTCTAAGAAACTTAATAGAAAGAATAATTCTATGTCTCATAGAAATTATAGAATCATCATTTCCGAAAATTTTATTGAAAATTTTCGAAAATTTTCAAACTTATTAGATTTTTGCCAGAAGTTTTCGATCATTAAAGACCCTTTTCTAAAAAGATTCGTTTCGAATAAGATTATTTCATCAAAAGAAATAAAATATGATATCGATAGAAAAATAATGGCACGGATCTGTTTTGATGAAATACCAATTACTAAAATTATTACTGATTATTTTTATAATAGAAATAATAATCAGATTTGCGTGGAACTTTTTGATAACACTTTTTTCTCCATGATGGGTCAAAATCTAGAAAGTTGGCTTAATTCTGTAAAAGTTTCTAATTCTAATAGAAATTCACTGAAAAGTTATTTCCACAAAGCAGATACGCTGAAGTTTTTCAATTATCTACAAAATCCTCACTTAGAATATAATAAGAGATTGCCTTTTTATATGGGAAAAATTAGTATTAAAAATCCTAATTTAACATATGGACAATTATTAAATACCTTGCCTATATGCAACAAGCTTCTTTTTTCCTCTATTAATCGAATAAGATTCTCCCATGGAAAACCAAAAATTATTTCGATTATTGAATCACAAGTATCTGACGTTTCATTACCCAAGTATTTACGGGGAACAAGTAACCAAAGTTTTTTATTTGTTCACGAATTCTATAAATTGTTCAATTCATTAATTCCAATTATTCCTTCTTTTCATGGAAAAGAAAAAGGTTACTTTATCCATAATATTTCTATTATAAACCGGTCGACCATGAAACGAATAGTGAATTTCGAAATAACGGATTATTGCCAGTCTTATCTAGAAATATTGGATTTGCAAGAGAAAAAGAAGAATCCATATATTGAGGAGGTATCAAAACCGAACCATAATTTTATTCAAATTAATTTTAGTAAAAATGATTTACTATCTGAAAATTTCCTAATAATTCGAAATGAAAACAACGAAATGCTTGGTTGGGTCAACCAGTTATTCGGGAATTCCGATCCGGAGGAAGATTCGACATACGTAATTGCAAACAAAAGCATAAGTGACATAGACAAAAATTTAGGCTTTTCTAAAAAAAAGGAAATTCAATTACCCCTTCTTCCGATACACTCGACCACATCGGTTCAGAAACCAAAAATATATGAAAAATATATAACATCTAGTTTTTCTATAAAATCCAATTTATTTAGAAAATATACATCATGGTTTTTTACTTCCGAATGGTGGAAATACTTGAAAAATATAGTATTAGAATTATTTTCGGAAATAATACCAAATCTTAGTGATCAAATTGACTATACTCTGCATACTACTCCGCAGGATATACGAAAAAATTTATATAATTCATGGACGAATTTACCATTAAATATAAAAACTAATATTTCTGGGAATTCTTCTGTGAAATGGAATTCACGTCTATCAAAACAAATCGGAAATCAACGAGAAAAAAAAGGATTCGGATTTAGATGGTCACATTTGGGATTAATAAATACATGGATTGGTCAATATTTAGCAACCATAGGTTTGTTCGCCTTTGGCTATTTAACTTTTGAAAAATATTTATCTACTTTACTAGGTTCAGACTATATCGGACTATGGAGATACTTCGAAACGATTCGATATTTAACGGATCCTTCACGCGGAATTTATTTAGATAAAATGATTCGTGGTAATTCAACGAAATTGATTGAAGCGGAGAATCTATTAAAACATTTTATAAGAAATTTAACACATTATATGAAAAACGGAGAATTTTATTTATTTACGAAACGGAAATTAAATAGATGGTTGGTTAGAAACAAAAGCTTAGACCTTTCCCGAAGAGAACGAAAATTACTAGTTCAATCTCTAGTAACAGAAAGAAACATTGGTCAATATGGATTGGATCCAACTTCTAGTTGTAATTCCTTCAATTATAGCTTCGGTTACCAAATTACTAAACAACAAGGACTTCATTATTTACGACATTTATCTGAAAATTATCAGAAGAATCTGGTTAATTATCCGTTTCATAAAATCAACTTAGCGGAGAAATGGGTTTTCCTGGCTTTTTGGCAAAAAATAACCTCTTCGCAAGTTTTATGGCAAGCCGGGATTTCGAAACTAACTTTTCATAGGAGACCTGTTCCGCTTCAATCGAGATTATCCTCTTTAAAAGGAATTTTACTAATAGGCCCCCCGCGAAACTGGACGATCCT
The DNA here is from genome assembly GCA_030704615.1 of Takakia lepidozioides. Lineage (NCBI taxonomy): Eukaryota > Viridiplantae > Streptophyta > Takakiopsida > Takakiales > Takakiaceae > Takakia > Takakia lepidozioides. Next base: position 107,824 of record CM060736.1, read on the forward strand.
ATTTGATAAAAAATATAGCAGCAGATTCTTTTGTTCCTTCAATAAAAGTATCTATAGATAAACTTTTATATAACAAACCTGATATTATAACTGAGAGTTGGATGAATATTTTGATGGAAAGTTTACGAAGATTGAGTCTTATTTTGGAATTAGCGGAAAAAATGTCCCCTCGCATAATATGGATTCAAAATATTCATGAACTAAATGTAAATCGTTTGACTCAAAATGTAGAATCTGATCCAACTTTTTCACTTGGCATATTATTGAAATATTTCCAAACAGATTTCGTTAGTAATGAAGCTAGAAGTCTAGTTATTATTGGTTCGACTCACCTTCCCGAAGAAGTGGATCCTGCTTTAATTTCTCCAAATCGATTGGATCGACTACTAAATATTAGGATGCTTAATATCCTACAACGACAAAGAGAATTTCCTATTCTCCTACGTAGTAAAAATCTATACTTAGAAAATGAAGCATCTTGTCTTAGTGAGTTCGGATATGGAACTTTGGGGTTTAATGCACGAGATTTAGCAGCTTTTGTTAATGAAATTTCATTGATTGGTGTTACTCAGAATCAAGCAGTTATTCAAACGAATACCATAAGATTAGCTTTTCACAGACAAGCTTCAGGTTTCACATATACAGATAATGAGATGGGATTTGGTCAAAATTTTGGGATACTTTTTTATAAAGTGGGAAAGGCTGTTATACAAAATATACTTATAAAAAATTATCATAGAAATCCCTTATACATCGGTAACGACTTATGGAGAAAAAAAAAATATTATTTGTCCAAATGTTATTTAAAATCTTCTATTTTCGAACCAGCCATAAAAGAATTTACTATATTACCCCATGTTTTGGGTTGTTTAGCCGGATCAGCAGCTCGAGATTCCTGGTTCATATCGGGGGATAAGCCTGATAATTGGATTTCTCTCGATAGATACGCTGAAAATGATTCTCACCTAGCTTATGGTATTCTAAAAAGTCTTCTAGTGGAATTTCCGTGGTTAGAAATTTCTCGAAGGAATAATATAGATAAAAAAAAGGAATTGACTCTTCAGTTTCAAACAAGAAATCCTTTACATATGATCCAAAAAGGATTTTTTTCAATAGCAAATAAAAAGTGTATACATACACAAAAAGAGTCGTTGCCAAATAAGTTTGTTTCTGAACGAACGACTCATTACAAGGAAAAGCTATATCACTTAACGAGTAACACGGCTTGGGCTCCTAGGATCTCGCGCCTCAGTTTCATTCGTAGTAATCTATTTGATTGGATAAAAAGATCCAATGAATTTGAAGTTGCATATAATTACCGGCTTTCGAAAGGCAAAGAAAGAAGAAATTCTAACGGTTTACAAGAAGATTTTCAATTTTGTCGAATCGTGCAACACAAAACGAAGGAACAACTTCCTTATGAAAGGATTCTATCTAGAATAAGACGGAGAAATGTACAAGAACTAGAATCCCAATTGGAAGAGATTTTATTGGAAGAGCAATTCGTAATATTAGGATTTTATCGATTATCTAAAGAATATCGGATGGAATATCAGTTATCTAATAAACCCATGTTATTCATAGGAGGACGATTTCTTCGGGATCCCACCAGTTCATTATCTCAAATCCGTCAGTTCGTTTTTTCACGTCAAGAATTATTTGTAGATGAAGAAATGCTGAGAAGACTTTATGTTACTTACGGAGCGAGAAGAGAAAGAGAGAAATCTCGTTCAAGTCAAAAAATGAAACAATTTTTCCTTCGTCGCGGATATGGTCGAGATTCCATGACTAATTTATCCGTTAGTTGGTGGAACCAATTACCTTTTGTCGAGAAACACCATATCGAGACTTTTAAACGCATTGAAGGAATTGGTGTTCAATTGAAACGTCCACAAGTATTTACCCCTGTGTATTTATATCAACGTTGGCTAATTGAGAATCCAAAGGAAAAGTTAACTCGCTTTGAATTGTTAGGTAATCAACAAAGATGGTTCAAAGCAAATAGTTCATTATTTCATGATTCCTTCATTTATAGTACTCTATTAGAAAGCTATCGATACCTATTCAAATTCTTTTTATCTAATAGAATTTTACTGAATAGAATGACGAAGATTTTGTTGAAGAAAGGATGGCTTTTTCAGAATGAATTTGAACACTTGATTTATGATATGGTGACGAAATGAAACTAAACTTAATCCCTTTCTATAAATAAAAGAGGGAATCTCGTAAGAGGAGGAAGAATGTTAAGTAATGGATTAGTGTATAAGCAATATCCCAGTTTGCTATTAAGTTCTATATCGAAACTTCATTAAGAAATAAAAATTTTCGTCCTATTTCTATCTCTCCAGATTAACCAATCACTTCCAAGAACTGGGACAAAAACTCAAGGATCATCAAATATATTACTAAAATCAGATAATTATGACGTGAGTTAAGCATATAAAGAAAAAAAAAAAATCGGATTTTTTTATATTTCGGATTTTTTTTTTATTGAGAGGCTTACCTTTACCTATCATTCACTTATATCCCGTTTCTCGATTCCTTCTTACGTCCTTTCCCACCCCCTCATGTTTAGAAATAAAATTCTGGGCGAAAGCAAGAACTAGAAGCGGATTATTTCTTTTGTTCCTCGTTGAAGAAAGATCACCTCGTTATCATATAGGGTTACCTGCTTGGAGGTTTACAAGGTGCAACGACCTCGTTATTGGATTGACTCAATTATTGAGTCATCTGAGAGGCAATAAAAAATATATCTATATATTTTCATGTCCTTTATAAAATCTTGTAATAGTGATGCAATAATTTTGTTTCATGATCGTGAGAAGCAAAAAATCCATCTGAATTTTTATTTTATTTTTCTAAATCCTACTTCTTATTATTCTTGCTACCCCAGTGGATTTTTCCATATGCTAAACCTAAAGCTTCGGTTTTATGTTACGGGAAGTTACCACAACTAAGATACGAAAGAATTAGATTCTAATTTGGATTAATACTTCACATGCAGTTAAATCAGAATTATTGAATAATTCTAATTATAAATAAAATTTTGTAACTCAAAATATTCAATCATCATTTCGACTTACAGGCTAGCCTATTATCAATCGATTTCTCCTCGATGATGTGAAACCGATAATGAAATAGAACCATAATGTATCACGAGAAACCTGTAAATACTGATTCGAGGGAATTTTCGAGTTAAAGGAAAAAAAAAATACTTTCGACAAGAAAAAGGCTCCCTTACTTTGGATTGATCCTAGAAATTAGAAATAAAATTGTTCGATTAAATTTATTATTTGTTTTACCGGATGGAGAAAGAATCATAGTAACGAGATATGCGAAAAAATGAATGTTAAATTTTTAAACGGATAGATGTTTGAAATTTCCACAATTTTTCCAATTAAATAACGAATAAAAACAAAAAATTCTAGTTTCTTATCGAGGAATGAGATAAGTGAAAGGTGTGAGGCCCGTTCTAAAGATTAGTGGGGAGAGGAAGGAGGGAGAGATGGAATGAATAAGAAGATACGTGAAACAAAATCTTTGAAGCATATGAACGATACTTAGAATATTGAGCTTATTAAAATTTGGAATTTTTTCATGAACATGAAATTTAGTCAAAATTCTGAAACATTTTTATCGGCTGTAATAAAGAAATGATTAATTCAAATAAAGAAAATGGCTATTTTCTTTATTTGAATTGGTTCTATCTGAACTAAACTATTATTTGGTATGTATTGGTATGTATGTGCGTTGATTCATGATCAAGTTGACTATCGAGTTTCAGTAATTCTTACGTGAGGAATGAAAAATATGTCAAGAAACGACTAACTAAATCTGATCTGATGAGAAATTGAGAACCATACCAAGAAATATGTTCTATAATCTTTTCTAGAATAAAAAAAAAAATATATATATATATTTACTTATTTTTTTTTTCTTTCTCCTTCCAAAACTAATTACAAACTATTCCTATTGGTACGTGGTTCGTCACTCAATCGATTACTTCATTTAGCAATGAAGTAAATAAATTTACTTTCAATTTACTTAGTAGAAGTGGAAAAGATCTAGCATAAATAAATTGAATCTATTTCTTTTTCTACTTCACCTCACGATTCCTGTTCCATCACTTCTATTTCTATTCCAGCGAATCTAATAAATCTTTATGCTTCGTGGAGGGATTCAGAGAAAAAAAAGGACAGAGAACTCATAAATATTTATTCGAATAGACGGTAAGTATTCTAAATGGGCTTGGAGAGAGGGAGGAGAAAAGGCTCGAACAATAAACGATAAATTCAATTAAGTTTACGCTAGTTTTTCTCCCTATTTCAAATGAATCCAAAGTATTCAAAATAAGTTTATAGAAACTAGAATTGCTCGAACAAAAATAAATAGAAATCGATTTCACGCTAGTTTTAGATGCGATAATTCTGAGTTGAATCGATTCAATATATCGGGATTGACGGGGCTCGAACCCGCAACTTCCGCCTTGACAGGGCGGTACTCTAACCAATTGAACTACAATCCCACTAAATGTAGATCTATTTCTATTTATTATGTCGATTCAAAAGCCTTTGTGTCAAATAAACAATGAAATTTAAAGTATTTCTTCATTTGAGTAAAAGGGTAGAGTCTATTTCTCCGAAGAGCAATCAGAATTATCCATAACGAAGATATTATCTTGTGACTAATGTTGGATATAGAGAAACAAAATATGTAGAAATTTTATTTGGTAAATTTGAGATTGGGTCGAGCTGGATTTGAACCAGCGTAGGCATCGCCAGCGGATTTACAGTCCGTCCCCATTAACCACTCGAGCATCGACCCGAAGAGAAAAAGGGATAAAAAAAAATATATTTTTTAATTTTTTCTCCCCCTTTTCTCTCGAAACTCATCGAATTGATGTGAAAAACTTCTAAGAAACTAATTCAAATTATCTCAAGGGTTTTCATAGTACCCCCAGGGGAATTTGAATCCCCGTCGCCTCCTTGAAAGAGAGATGTCCTAGGCCTCTAGACGATGGGGGCTTGACCCTTACCTTTATGTTACCCGATTCACTATTTACTGTCAATAGTTTGTTTCATTTCATTCCAGTTCTTGTTCCTTATAATCCATTTATTTAATGTTTAATTCGAAAATTGATTCGAAATTTCTCAAATATTAGTTCTTATACAATTTTTTCCCAAGATAAGTAGTTATTTGAGTTTGAGGAATAGAAGGAATAACTATTGAAATAAATTTGAATTGATTTTTGTTTGTATAGATAAGAAAATGTTACGAATGGAAGAGAAAGAAGAAAAAAATTAGGAAATAGAAGTTTCAATATCTTTCTAATTTATTTCGTAACAAATCTTCAAAAGATAAAAGGAATTTTTATGAGTATTCTCGTACATGAAGTTTCCAAATCATTAGGTGACTCAAAAGTTCTTGATCGCGTAAGTTTCTATGTTCCCGAAGTCTCTTTAGTAGCCCTTCTAGGTCCTTCGGGATCAGGAAAATCCAGTTTATTACGAATAATCGCGGGTCTCGACAATCCAGATTGTGGAAGCATATGGTTACATGGCAGAGATATGACCAATATTTCTACTCAATATCGGAGAATGGCTTTTGTTTTTCAACATTACGCCCTTTTCAAACACATGACTGTTCACGAAAATATTTCATTTGGACTCCGATTGCGAGGATTCCCTCATCAGAAAATAAAAAAGAAAGTAAAAGATTTGTTGGATTGTCTTCGAATTTCAGACATATCTTTTCAGTATCCAACGCAAATATCGGGGGGACAAAAACAACGCGTAGCCCTTGCTAGAAGTCTTGCAATTAGACCAGATTTTCTTTTGTTGGATGAACCTTTTGGAGCACTAGATGGAGAACTACGAAGACACCTTAGCAAATGGTTAAGACGTTACCTGAAAGACCATAAAATTACTACAATTATGGTTACTCATGATCAGGAAGAAGCTATTTCCATGGCTGATGAAATAATTATTTTAAAGGAAGGCCGTCTTTTACAGCAAGGAAAACCCAAAAATATCTATGATCAACCAATCGATCACTTTGTTGGTTTCTTCTTAGGATCACTTATTGAAATTCCTCAATTTAATAAATCATTTGAGAATTTAGCGAAAGACATTGTACAACCAGATGATGACAAAAAAATAATGACATTTACTTCTGATCCGATATGGGCTGAATTATTTGAAAATCGAGCGATAAATAAATATCAGTTTTTTTTGAGACCTTATGAATTGCATATAAATTATCAAAGAGATTCGAATGCCACTTCTGTTCGAATCAAAAAAATTATTTATAAAAGAACCTTTGTTCAACTCGATCTATTTGTAACTTCCTTCTCATGGAACTTTACTATCCCAATAGGGTATCAAGCTTCTCGAAAATTACATATCGAATCTTTCATTCAAATTCTTTATATAAAACCTAGGATTCCAGTCTTTCTACGAGCTTATCCCCTATCTAAAAAACTCGTTTCTCTTCGGAAATAATCTGATTCTTATGGATCCATTAATTATTCATTTTTAACTAAACCTTAATCCATACATATATTTTATATCTTTCTTCTCTTATCGGGGGAATACGAAAGAAACAGGCCTTTCCCAACACGAGCGACCCGTAATAAATGAGGTATATCACGTACCTAGCCCAATATAAATGAATCAGTCATATAAATGATTGAATTAATAGAATTAGTCTAGTTACTCCTCGATATAGGTTACTTAGTTACCTCAGCCAATATAGATAATTGATATTCCTGTTTCTCCCGTTTCGTTTCCCACTTACGTATCTCATTCGAAAAAAGACTTGTACCAATTCCAAAAAATATTACATTGCAAATGTCCCATCTTTTTCATATCATTTCGTCTCATTTCATTATCCAAGTTCCTCCTTCTTCTTAGTTAATAAAAACTCTTCGAACAAATAGAAATTATAGCTGTAGATACGAATAGGTTGTGGGGGAATAATGGAGTTATGGAACCAATAAATAAAGGGTTGACATAAAATTTAAAAATTTCTCCTAAAAAAGGTAATTTCACTTTTGAATGGAATGGATCGTTGGATATGAGAAATAGGACGATCGATTAACAAAGGGGAATACTACGAAAAATTGGAAATTGCTTATGAATTCATTTCTCGTTTCTTTCCCTATGCCAAAATTTCGAAAATGACCAATTTACTACACTATAAGTCTGATATAATACCGGGTATATCAAAAAAATCTTTTGACTTTGAATTTAATCAAAATGCTCTGCATTCCTACTTCCGAAGAGAATAAAACCTTTCAAGTTTTTCAATCTATACCACAAAATTCAGTTTATTCCACTACGAGTTAGTCCCTCAAAGAAAACTCTTTAATTAATTATTCTAGTTAATCATCTCCGTATAGGTATAGCCCTTTCGATTCAAAAATTATTAAGTTTTTTTTTTATTTCGAGGAGAAACAGAAGGGACTATTAAAAAATAACCAAATACCAAATTGATCAGATTTTGTAATTCGTCTTTATTCTCAAACTCGTAATATTCCATCGAAAGAACTTTTTTTAATATCTAATAGAAAGAGAAAAGACTTACAATTATTTTATTTCGAATGAAATGAAATAATAAGGCTAAATACTCATTCAATTTTGAACATCATATCATCATTTCTGAATAGAAACTCTAGAAATAGAATATCTATTTTGTTATATATAAATACAAAAATATTTTCATTAATATCTTTTTCCTTCTTCTCCGTAGATCTTCAGTGAATTCAAAATGAATTTCAAATACAGGTTTAGAAACTTCGTTTCCAAACATGATCTTTTCTTGTCTTGTGGGATCCGAAACTCATACAGAATCCATAAAAATTGATTCGAATTTAATTGTTTAATTGCAAGTTAAAAAAAAATATCTCTAGAGCCTCGTCGAGTTCTATAAATATCAAATTTGATCTACGATTTTTTTCGAAGATATAAAGATTTAGTCGTTTTTTATTTTTTACTAACATCCTCACATCTCCTCCTCAGAGGTATTGAAATGATTTGAGATATAAGGAATGTAAGGTGTAGTAAGGAGATGGAAGTGGATTTGGCGTAGCGAGGGGAGGGAGAGACACGCGTTGCCAAAAACTCTAATAACTGGTTCCACGTGAATTTTGAATGAATTAGACTGCCTATACCAGCAATATTTTCTGATATGATGTAATATCATTAGAATAGAATATTCAAAAATATATTTCGAAATATAGAAAATTTTTGTGTGAGTAAAAAAAACATGTATAATTGTCTATTTCATCTCGATCAATGAATTTTGAATTTTGAGTTGACAATTATATCGTTTTCATCGCACACTATACTTGGTTCCGTAGCGAATTACTGAATTCATTGCCCCTTTAACTCAGTGGTAGAGTAACGCCATGGTAAGGCGTAAGTCATCGGTTCAAATCCGATAAAGGGCTTATCACGTTTTTCGGATAGATAGGGGAGAAATAAAAAAATAAGTAAAGAGCTATATTACCTAGTAATTTTATTTCATAAATGAAAATTAGTAATATACTTAGAATTTAATGAGAATTTTAGATTCATAATATTCTTAGAAATATTACGAATTAAAAAGAAATCTATTATAATCTTTTTTGGATTAGATCTATTCGAAGTGCAAAGAGAAAAACAATTGAAATGTATAGATGTAATTTTTAGTAAACTTGACTTATTTCTTTCCAGATAATTTGGCTACTCTTATAATGGATTTCACTAGAAAATTTGAGGTAATAAATAATCAAATTTTTCAATATATTCAATATTTATTATCAGTTATTAGACACTAGCTTTTTCACGACGTTTCTGAATGATTAGTATGAATAATTAGGATGTAGGTCCACTGAAAACGAATATTTCACGAAAAAGAAAAAAAAAATATTATTGAAAAATAATATATAGTATAATAATGTAAGAATCAAAATTTTTCTAGAATCTATCTGTAGGAAGGAAATAAATAACAATATATTATTTTCTTTTTTTTTTTTTTTTTAGTAAAAAATGTATTTACATTTAGATATATTCTTTATTTCGCGGAGAAAAAATGTATATGTACTATAAAAAATTTTCTATTTTGGTAGAATAGACCTGAAAAATAAACTGAAAAGGTCGAGTGAGGAACATTGAGTCAGAGGGACATGAGAAGATATTGGGAAGGAAAGAAAAGCTTACCTACCTTCTGAAACTAAAGGTTTTTGAATTATTCAAGTCTATTTTGAAACTAAATAACTAAATAAAATTTCTATATCGGATTATTTCAATTGAAACCAAGAACCGAGACATAAGATGAAATGACGCATCTAGCTAATTGGTAATTGGTTCGGTCCGAGAAAAAATATCTACGTTAAAAAAAAAATCTTCAAAAAACAATAGAAGGGTTCCTCGTTCAAAATAATCTATAAATTATTCGAATTTCCTATTTTTTAAGGTGCTTAGAAATGATTGAAGTAGTTGAATAGGAGAATTACACTACGACTATAGCCATTGGAAAGTCTTCCAAAGAACCAAAAGGTTTATTTGATAGTATGGATGACTGGCCAAGGAGAGACCGTTCTGTATTTGTGGGTCGGTCTGGTCTATCGCTTTTCCCTCGTGCCCATTTTGCCCCAGGTGGATGGTTCACAGGTACAACCTTTGTCACTCCACGGTACACTCATGGGTCGGCTAGTTCTTATTCAGAAGGTCGTAACTCTTCAACCGCTGCAGTTTCTACTCCTGCTAATAGTTTGGCGCATTCTCCGTCGCTGTTATGGGGTCCTGAGGCACAGGGAGATTTTACCCGTTGGTGTCAATTAGGAGGTTTATGGACCTTTGTTGCTCTTCATGGTGCCTTTGGTTCAATAGGCTCTATGTTGCGCCAATTCGAACTTGCTCGATCTGTACAATTGCGCCCCTACAACGCAATTGCATCCCCCGCTCCGATTGCTGTTTCCGTTTCCGTATCTCCGATCCATCCATTAGGTCAATCCGGTTGGTTCTTCGCACCTAGCTTCGGTGTAGCAGCTATTTCCCGATCTATTCCTTTTTCTCAAGGTTTTCACAACCGGACTTCGAACCCATTCCATATGATGGGAGTTGCTGGAGTATCGGGAGCTGCTCCTTCACGTGCTATTCATGGTGCTACCGCGGAAAATACTTTGTTTGAGGACGGTGATGGTGCAAATACATTTCGTGCTTTTAACCCAACTCAATCTGAAGAAACTCATTCCATGGTCACAGCTAACCGCTCTCGGTCCCAAATTTCCGGTGTTGCTTTCCCCAACAAACGTCGGTCACATTCCTTTACGTCATTTGTACCAGTAACTGGTTCACGGATGAGTGCCATTGGAGTAGTTGGTCCAGCCTTGAACTTACGGGCATATGACTTCGTTTCTCAGGAGATTCGTGCAGCAGAAGACCCCGAATCCGAAACTTCCTACACTAAAAATATTCCTTCGAACGAGGGTATTCGTGCTCGGATGGCAGCTCAAGATCAGCCTCATGAAAATCTCGTATCCCCCGAGGAGGTTCTACCCCGTGGAAACGCTCTTTAATGGAACCTTAGCTTTAGGTGGTCGTGACCAAGAAACCACAGGTTTTGCCCGGTGGGCAGGTAACGCCCGACTTATTAACCTGTCCGGTAAATTACTTGGCGCTCACGTAGCTCATGCCGGATCGATCGTATTCCGGGCCGGAGCGATGAATCCATCTGAAGTGGCTCATTTCGTGCCGGAAAAGCCTATGTATGAGCAGGGATTAATTTTACTGCCCCATCTAGCTACTTTAGGATGGGGAGTAGGTCCTGGTGGAGAAGTTGTAGACACTTCTCCATATTTCGTATCCGGAGTACTTCACTTGATTTCCTCCGCAGTCTTAGGTTTCGGAGGCATTTATCACGCACTTATCGGACCAGAAACTCCAGAAGAATCTTTTCCATTTTTTGGTTATGTGTGGAAAGATAAAAATAAAATGACCACTATTTCGGGTATTCACTTAATATCGTTAGGTGCTGGTGCTTTTCCTTCAGTGTTCAAAGCTTTGTATTTCGGAGGTGTATATGATACTTGGGCTCCCGGGGGTGGAGACGTGAGAAAAATTACAAATCTTACTCTTAGTCCAAGTGTTATATTTGGTTATCTACTTAAGTCGCCCTTTGGCGGGGAAGGATGGATTGTTAGTGTAGATAATTCAGAAGATATTATTGGAGGCCATGTTCGGTTAGGTTCCATTCGTATTTCTGGTGGAATCCGGCACATTCTGACCAAACCCTTTGCATGGGCTCGTCGCGCCTCTGTATGGTCCGGAGAAGCTTACTCGTCTTACAGTTCAGCGGCTATCCCTGTTTTTGGTTCTATCGCTCGTCGCTTCGTCCGGTCCAACAATACAGCTTATCCTAGTGAATTTCATGGCCCCACCGGTCCAGAAGCTTCTCAAGCTCAAGCCTCTACTTTCTCGGTTAGAGACCAACGTCTCGGAGCCAATGTAGGTTCTGCCCAAGGACCTACCGGTTTAGGTAAATATCTCATGCGCTCGCCTACTGGAGAAATTATTTTTGGAGGAGAAACAATGCGCTTCTGGGATCCTCGTGCTCCATGGTTGGAACCTTCAAGAGGCCCTAATGGGTTGGATTTGAGTAAGTCGAAGAAAGACATACAGCCTCGGCAAGAACGACGTTCTGCAGAGTATATGACTCATGCTCCTTTAGGGTCTCCAAATTCTGTGGGTGGAGTAGCTACTGAGATTAACGCGGTAAACTACGTTTCTCCCCGAAGTTGGTTATCCACTTCTCATTTCGTTCCAGGATTCTTTTTCTTCGTGGGTCATTTATGGCACGCAGGAAGAGCACGTGCAGCTGCAGCCGGATTTGAGAAAGGAATTGACCGTGATTTTGAACCTGTTCTTTCTATGACACCTCTCAACTAGAATAACAAATAGAAGAAAAGTTTTCGTAGATTTTTCTTTTTCTCCTAAGTCTCTCACAATGGCTCGGCTATTTAGCCGAGCCATTACATCTCTAATACGAAAAAATAGATTGATTTCAGAAACGTTTTTTTTTTTTAAGGAGAAAGAGGGATTCGAACCCTCGATAGTTTTGATAAACTATGCCGGTTTTCAAGACCGGAGCCATCAACCACTCGGCCATCTCTCCAAAAAAAAACATCATTCTATTTCGATTCTTTAGGTAGAGAAAAGGCCACTATTATAATTATAATATAACAACAAATTTTTATTCTGTAAAAGATTCATAGAGAAAAGGAATATATCGATTCTTTGTAAAATCAACTAAAAAAAGCTAAAGAACTTTCAGTACATGTATATTCAAATTTTCTCTATAATGCTTCTGGCTCGGTAAGTAAATTATTGCCAGATAGGGATCAAATGGTATAACTTATTTCATTTCTTCGAAGCTTGGAGAATCACAACTACGACTATTGCCTTCCAGTTGGCTGTGTTTGCATCAATTGCCATTTCATTTCTCCTAGTGATTGGTGTGCCTGTTGCGCCTGCCTCCCCCAATGGCTGGTCAAGTAGCAAAAATGTCGTATTTTCGGGTGCTTCGTTATGGATTGGATTAGTTCTTCCGGTTGGTATCCTTAACTCTTTTATATCTCGAATTTCTGGAGAAAATCAAGTTGCCGTTTCCCCTCCCTCGGCGGACATTACATTATAAGTTCCAAAAGGTATTTTATACAAGTCCTGAGGTACGGAATAAACGTACTCGAGGGAGGGTTTCTTTTTAACTCCCCACGTTTTCACTCCTATAAATAATTCTAAAAAACTTAAGATATAATTGACTATGTAGAAAGAATTGTATTAATATATCGAGGGATAGGTTTGATAAGCAGTTGCGGGTATGGTTTAATGGTAAAATTCCTCCTTGCCAAGGAGAAGATGCGGGTTCGATTCCCGCTACCCGCCTCTCAAAAAAAAGAGGGAATATACTTCCACATCTCGATATATTTATTTCTATATATTCTTTTTCTATTCAATTAATTTCTATTATTCAAAAACTTTATGTTGTGTATTTAGCGGAGACGGGATTTGAACCCGTGACCTCAAGGTTATGAGCCTTGCGAGCTACCAGGCTGCTCTACCCCGCGTTACGAGATAATAACATATTTTTAATTGACTGAACAAGTAATTTTTTAGTTTTTTACGAAGAATCCCCCAGGTTAGGGGGATTTTTACTTATGTTCCCAGCTAAACTTGTTCGAATCTCCTTTTCACCAACTCGATTTGGTCACTCCGGGCGACGGACATGCATGGGCCATTTCACGAAGTACATGTCTAGATAAACCAAAGTCTCGATAGTTGGCTCTGGGTCTTCCAGTTGAGGAACGGCGACGATGAAGACGCGTAGGTGCACTATTACGTGGTAAAGATTGCAATTGTTTCTGAAATTCCCATTTATCATCTAACGAAAAACCTTTACTCATCTTTCTTTTTATGGATCGACGAATAGAATGGTATTTTTGTTCCAATTTTTGCTTTTTCTTCTCCCTCTGAATAAGACTTTTTTTCGCCATAATTTCTTTAGTTATTGAGATATCATTTTTAGTTCAAAATGGGAATGAAATAAAATTCTGTTCAATTCTTTGTTCTTTTTTCCTTTCATCTCTCACCCCTCCATTACATAAAACGAAACCTACCTTTGACTTCATCAAGCCAAAGGTAGGTTCCATCTGATAATTGATAATTTTTAATCAATGAGAAATAATTATTAGCCAAATTTGCCTGATGTAGAGGCAATTGAGGAAGCGGCATGAGTAGATATATAACCTACAGGAGAGTGAGCTAATCCGACTAATCTTGCTTGAACAATAGAAAGAGCTACTGGCTTATCTTTCCAGCGGACTAGATTAGCTAAAGGTGTACGTTCATGAGCCCGTGCTAGAGTCTCAATAAGTTCTTGCCGGTACCCACGCCGGGAAATGGGAAACATAGATCCAGTAGCCCAAACAAGATGTCCGAATAGAAACATCCATGCCCAAACAGATAAACTGTTCATGCCAAAAGGATTGTATCCATTAATAAGTTGTGAAGAGTTTAACCGTAAATAATCTCTTGACCATCCCATTGAATAAGTAGAAGATTCATTGAATTGAGCTACATTTCCTTGCCATAAAGTAATATGTTTCCGATGCCGATGAGAAGTAACCCATCCAATAGTATTTAACATCCGAGAAACCGCCGAATGAAAAGCATCCCACGCTGGGATATCACAAGTACCACCTCGTCCTGGACCATCACAAGGAAAACTATAACCAAATTCTTTTTTGTCTGGCATTAACTTAGATCCACGTGCATCTAAGGCACCTTTCACTAAAATTAATGTAGTTGTGTGCGAACCTAAAGCAATGGCGTGATGGACCAAAAAGTCTCCAGGACCAATTGTTAAAAATAGCGAATTACTATTATTATTAATAGCATCTAGCCAACCAGGTAACCATATACTTTGACCAGCATTAAAAGCTGGACTATCCGCTGAGGATAAGAGTACATCAAAACCGTATGAAGCTTTGCCATGAGCAGATTGTATCCATTGGGCAAATACAGGCTCAATTAAGATCTGTTTTTCTGGGGTACCAAAAGCAAGCATAACATCGTTATGAACATAGAGTCCCGAGGTATGAAAACCTGAAAATAAACTAGCCCAACTTAAATGCGATATGATAGCTTCTTTATGCTCTAACATTCTTGCTAATACATTATCTTTATTTTGTTCCGGATTATAATCCCTAATAGGAGAAATAGCTCCATGAGCAAAAGCACCTGTCATTATAAATCCAGCAATGTATTGGTGATGGGTATGTGATGCAGCTTGAGTAGTGAAGTCTTGTGCTATAGATGCATAAGCGGGTGGGGAATACATATGTTGAGCCACTAGGGAAGTAATAACTCCTAGAGAAGCTAAAGCAAGACCTAATTGGAAATGAAGAGAATTATTGATTGTGTCATAAAGACCTTTATGTCCGCGGCCCAATCGGCCTCCCGGAGGAGTATGTGCTTCTAAAATTTCTTTTATACTATGACCAATCCCAAAGTTAGTTCTATACATATGACCAGCTATGATAAAAACAACTGCAATAGCTAAATGATGATGAGCAATATCAGTCGACCATGAACTTTGAGTTTGTGGATGAAATCCTCCAAGGGAAGTTGAAATAGCAGTACCCGATCCTTGAGAAGTACCAAATAAATGACTACTTGAGTCAGCGTTTTGGGCATGAACATTCCACTGACCTGCGAAAAACGGGCCTAAACCTTGGGGATGTGGTAATGCGGTTAATAGATTATTCCATCTCACATGTTCACCCCTCGATTCAGGAATAGCCACATGAACTGGATGCCCCGTCCAAGCCGAAGAACTTACTCCGAAAAGTCCTGACAGATGATGATTAAGACGAGATTCAGCATTTTTGAACCATGAAACACTTGGTTTCCATTTAGGTTGTAGATGCAACCAACCTGCTATTAGGGAAATAGCAGAAAGAAGTGGCGAAGAAAGAGCTCCGGTATAAAGATCTTGATTGGTACGCAAACCAATTGTATACCGCCATTGATACACACCAGAATGAGCTATATTAACTGGACCTGAAGCTCCGCCTCGAGTAGAAGCTTCTACAGCTGGTTGACCGAAATGGGGGTCCCAAATCGCATGAGCAATGGGCCTTACATGTAAGGGATCTTGTACCCATGCTTCGAAATTACCTTGCCAAGCCACGTGAAATGAATTACCGGAGGTCCGTAGGAAAATAATAGCTAACTGACCGAAATGAGAGGCAAAAATCTTTTGATAAAGACGCTCTTCGGTCATATCATCGTGACTCTCGAAGTCATGTGCGGTGGCAATACCAAACCAAATACGACGAGTAGTTGGGTCTTGAGATAGGCCCTGGCTAAATTTAGGAAATCTTGATGCCGTAATGCTTTTCAGATCCTCCTAGCCATTATCCTACTGCAATGATTCTTGCTAGGAAGAACGCCCATGTTGTGGCAATCCCACCTGGAGGGTAATGAGCTACTCCTACGGCACGGCCTTGTGCAATACTCAGGGCTCTAGGCTGGATAGCAGGAGCAACTTTTAATTTGTTGTGAGCCCGAACGATAGACTCGATAGGTTCTTGCCAATATCCACGGCCACTGAATGAGAACGTTAAGCTAAAAGCCCAAACAGAGTGAGCGCCCAGAGGTAAAGGACCATATGCGGATAATGAGGAACCATAAGATTGGATTACTTGAGATGCTTGTGCCCATAAGAAGTCACGAAGCCATCCATTAATGGTAATTGAACTTTGTGCGAAGTTTCCTCCTGTAATGTGAGTTACCACTCCTTGATCGCTTACACTACCCCGAACATCGGACTGCATTTTCCGGCTAAAATGAAAAATGACTACCGAAATTGCATTGTACATCCGAAATAAACCTAAGAAAACATGATCCCGAGCAGATACTTGACATGTTCCCCCCCTTCCAGGTCCATCACGAGGAGAACGAGAACCAGGATTAGCTTTATCAGGTATTAAACGAGAACTTCGAGCAAATGAAACACCTTTAGGTAGTATCGAGGCAGTTACATGGATAGTAAAAGCATGAATATGGTGCACCAAAAAGTCTGCCGTTCCTAATGGAATTGGTGATGGAGCTACTTTGCTACCTACTGCGACTAAATCACCACCTCCCCGGGTTAAACTGGTGCTTGCCGTTGCATTAGGAGCTGTTAAACCAGGTGCTAAAGCATGAGTATTTTGTACCCATTGAGCAAAAATAGGTTGTAATTGTATAGCAGTATCTGAAAACATGTCTTGGGGACGTCCCGAAGCACTCATAGTATCGTTATGGATATACAAACCGAAGCTATGGAAACCTGGAAAGATACAAGCCCAGTTAGGGTGTGATATTATTGCATCACGGTGTCGAAGAACACGATCTAATAAATTGTTGTATTGAGTTGTTGGATCATAATCTCTTACCATGGAAATAGCTGCATGTGCAGCAGCTCCGACTATGGGAAACCCACCAATCCGCATGTGATGTGTAAACGGAGAAGGTTGAGTACCGTGATCAGTAGCTGGGTATGGATGAGGAGGCGTAGAATACATATGATGAGCTACCACAATAGTTAGAGAACCCAGCAGAGCCAGGTTAAGAGCTGATTGGGCATGCCACGAAGTAGTTAAAATCTCATAAAGACCTTTATGACCCTCACCTGTAAATGGACCTTTATGAGCTTCCAAAATTTCTTTTATGCTATGACCAATTCCAAAGTTAGTTCTATACATGTGACCAGCGACCAGAAAAAGAACTGCAATGGCTAAATGATGATGCGCCGTATCAGTCAGCCATGAACCTCCTGTAACTGGATTTAATCCTCCACGAAAGGTTGAAAAATCTGAATATTCTGACCGATCTAGGGTGAAGAATGGGGTTAATCCTTTAGCGAAACTTGGATAAAGTTGAGCTAAAAGATCGCGATTTAGAATGAATTCGTGAGGAAGCGGTATTTCTTTAGGATCTACCCCAGCATCTAAAAGTTGATTGATGGGTAAAGGAACGTGTACTTGGTGTCCCGCCCGGGATAAAGAGCCTAGTCCTAATAACCCTGCTAAATGGTGGTTCAACATAGATTCCACGTTTTGAAACCAGGCTAATTTGGGAGCAGCTTTATGATAGTGAAACCACCCAGCAAGAAGCATTAACGCCGCAAAAATCAATCCACCAATTGCAGTAGAATGAAGTTGTAATTCACTAGTTATTCCAGATGCTCGCCGAGGTTGGGGAAAGCCAGAGGTTATTTGTATTCCTTGAAAGCCTCCACCTACATCTCCATTCGGAATCTCTTGACCTACTATTGGCCGAACAACCTGAGCACTAGGTTTGATGTGAGTAGGATCACTTGGCCATGCTTCGTGATTGGAAGAACGAGCTCCGTGAAAGTACATACCACTTAACCGAATAAAAATAATGGCTAGTTGACCGAAGTGAGCACTAAAGACTTTACGGGAAATTTCTTCCAAATCATTGGTATGGCTGTCGGAATCATGGGCATCAGCATGTGAGTTCCGAATCCAAGTGGTAGTACTAGGACCCTTAGCTAGAGTCCTTGAAAAATGCCCTGGTTTAGCCCATTTTTCGAAAGAGGTTTTTACGGGATCCCTTTCCGCCACAATCTTGACTTCTGGTTCCGGTGAACGAATAGTCATCGAGGTTCTCCTCTCTTCAGACGAGGCATAGGAAAGACCCGCCAACGGTGAATAGTAAACTTCTGAGAGATATCTGTTATCCAACCTTCTTTTCTTCTCCCCCTCCCGGTTTATGACTGGAGCAACTATGATACAGAAGTTACCTAGGGCAGGTATTCAATTTCATTATGACACATCTTTCAGGTGCTTGATGGACCATATTGATTGGTTTCAATCACCTCTTCTCGCTAGATTAATATAACTATATTTAGTTATTTTATTTCCATTATTTAGTCATT
Organism: Takakia lepidozioides; assembly: GCA_030704615.1. Lineage (NCBI taxonomy): Eukaryota > Viridiplantae > Streptophyta > Takakiopsida > Takakiales > Takakiaceae > Takakia > Takakia lepidozioides. Next base: position 126,313 of record CM060736.1, read on the forward strand.
CTATTTAAATTAATAAAACAAAAAATTTCATTTGGATTTTCTCTTTTTTTTTTTATTTTATTAACAATCAATAAAAAATATTGATTGTTAATAATTGATTGTTAATTAAATTTTAATAAATATTTTTTTTTTGAATCCAAAATTTCTAAGGATTTCCATAAATTATTTACTTCTATTTCATACTTTAAAACGTCCCGTAACTTTTAACCAATTTTGTGCTTCGATGTAATTGCTTGGAGCAAGTGATATAGCTTGTTTCCGATAATCAGCAGCTTGATCAAACCAAGCTTCAGACGTTTCAGGATCTCCTTGTTGAATGGCTCGTTCTCCTCGGTCGGGATAGGTTAACTTCGAAGAAAAGAGGTTCCTCCCCTTGGAACCGTACCTGAGAGTTTCCTACCTCATACGGCTCGATCAAATATTTTCCAGTTTCTTTATGTACCTACCCCACGTCGATGAAAATAAATAAAATTAATATTTACTTTTTTTTTATTACGAAGTAAGTTGAAAATCTATAAATAATTAATGAAATAAGTTTCGAACTTGACTTTGAAGTAGGGGATACAAATTCTATCTTTTCTCCCACCGACAGAAGGAATCAATCTAAAAATACTAAAATTTATATAAAGAGTTGAGTCTTTTCGAATGGTAACTATCTTACTTCTATATATCTTTCTCTAAGTACTTGATAATTATTATCAAGTACTTCATCTCTTTGGGATCCGATACTACACCGCTGTTCAGTAGCTGATTGAGTCAACCTTATTACACAAGTTGGGTTTATATACACGAGTGGATCTCATACTCCCACTTATGTCTCTACAAGTAAACGGATTCTGTTGTATCAGCCCAAACTTTCAATAATGGATCTTTACGGTGCTTTTTGTTACAAGTTCAAATACATTATCCATAGAGTATATAGGCTTCATTGATTCTTCCATGTTTGGACTTCGATGAAGAATTTTCTCTTTTTTCTACAGCTATTGAAGAACCATTACTGGACGGTACATATGTAGAAAGCCTCCGGTTCATCATTCGTGGTAGTTTCTAACTGACAGATTCTATAGTACAGATAGCCGCACGTAATGACAGATCACAGCCATATTGTTAAAAGCTTGTGGCGGGGATGGATTTCGCTCCGATGCCTGAAAATGATATTCCAAAGCTTTCGCATGTTCCCCATTACTCGTGTGAATAAGACCTATGTTATATGGTATGTAACTTCGATCATAAGGGTCAATTTCTAAGCGCATAGCTTCGTAATAATTCTGTAAGGCTTCCGCATATTCTCCCTCAGATTGAGCCGACATTCGTTACGGTCGTCCATTAATTACAAATGAGCTCCGTTTCGAAACCGTACATGGGATTCTCACCTCATACGGCTTCTCCTGCATGGTACATAGAAAGGGAAATAATCTATAGAACTTTTACGAAAAAAATTCTTACCCAACATGATAGACCATCAGGGGCTGGTGTCTTCACAACCAATCTCTAGCCATCCTTCTTGCAAAGAGTATCTCCTTAAGACAAGCAGTTCGATTGCTGGAAGAAGTACAAACTTCAAAAATTTCTTTGTTCTTAACACCTTGTATTTTGTAAGGATTAGCTACTTCGACAATCTCCGGTGGTTATATGGGTACCCAAAATACAAATGAGATGGAGGTTTGTTGTCCTAACCATATATCTGTCACTAGCGATCACAGAAGCATGATGCATATGAAATATAACGGAGTTTTTGTGTTGTCGATTTCTACACGTAGTGCTTTTCCCACTATGTATGCTTATGAAACAAGTTATAACAAGTTTATTCATAGCTTAAACCTCTTGCTTAACACTTCAATTCCCAAGAGATTGAAGCGTCTGAGGCTACATTGACCGAGGGTACACGACAGAAGGAATTGTTTTTCTTTCTAAACTCACCTTCACTAAGCGTAAGTTTCATGTAATTAGATATTATCATGTTTTATCCCGTATCAATTTGTTTCAGGGTTTATAAAAGTCAAATCGCACCATCTCTGTAATAAGTAAATGCTTCTTTTTCCCTTCGAGTAGTCGGGATTATTCGCAATGGAATATCTGCAACAATTGTGAAAGTTTTATCAATAAAATTATCATTTCTTTGAGATCTAGGCATAGTTAGTTATAAATCCATTATTTTTTTACCATTCTATTTCTTCTTTCGGGAATAGAACCATTAAGAAGATGATTTTATGGAAAGAAAAAAAAAAATACCATATTTTTTTTCTACTAATTGATTCCAATTAATTATAGAATGGTTTTGAATCTTAATTTATTTTGGTACATATCAGAAATAATTGATTGATTCAAAACGAATAAAGAAGAAATTAAAGAAATGATATGGTTCCATTTATATATATATATATATATATATATATATATATATATATATGTATATATATAATATATCATTTCATCTTTTTTTTCAGTAATTTTAACAAAATTTTTTGAAACTGTTGGGATTCTTGCAATAATAATAACAGGTTTTATGTATTTCTATTTATTGAACATTCCTAACTACGATAAATGGAGGAGAAAACTGATATGTTAAGTTCTTTCATTCTAATAAAGTTCATTTATTTTTCCATTTCCGATAATCCTATTTGAATCATATCTGAATCATAAAGAAAAATGAATTTGTTAAAGCCTTTGAATATATCTCGATTATTCGAGTAAATGAGGAAGGGTAATAAAAATAAATTACTTTTTCTTTAGATTTTTAAACCTGAATATTTCTACTATTCTTTCCTCCTTTCCCATTAGAAGCATACCTAAATAGGTTCCCAATATTAACAATTACTAAAAAAGACTTGCTATTCTAGAAACTTGTGGACTAGAATCGGGAAGTACTTTGGGAAAGATGGCCGAGTGGTCTAAGGCGTAACATTGGAAATGCTATGTAGGCTTTTGTCTACCGAGGGTTCGAATCCCTCTCTTTCCGTATCTCCATTTTTTCTCATCATATATCTAATTATATCGTTACTATTGCTTTATCTAATTGAGAAATCCAATTCAGAAGAAACTAAAATTGGATTCGATACGAAAAAAAGGTATATAAAGAATTATAATCTGCTCTTCTTCTATATCTACCATCTCCTCTTCATCCTAATATACGGGGTACATGAAACTTCCATGAAAAATGGACCTATGAAACTTGTAGTGGGATAAAAATTAAAGATGAGGAAGAAGTTACAATGGGATTCTCGTCTGAAGTTTCGTAAAACACTTTTATTCATCTGAGAAGAACCCATAGAGAAAATTTGGTTTCAACATTATTTTCTCTATTTCAAGCTTGACGAGAATAGTATTCCACAACTAACAATTCATTTATTTTTAAACCAATTGATTCACGATCTATTATTTGATTAACCAATCCCCTTTTTTGTGAAGAATTAAGAGTTAAATGGTTCGGCATTTCTGATTTCTGAGAGCAATCCATATTTTTTGTTATTACAGCTTGAGATTTTTGTCGATCCTTCGTAGTAATAAAATCTTGGGGTTTACAACGAAAACTTGGTATGTTTACTGTACGATCATTTACCAATATGTGTCGATGATTCACCAATTGTCTTGCTCCAGGAATAGTAGGAGCCATACCCAATCGAAAAATGACATTATCTAAACGCATTTCCAGCAATTGTAACGAAACTTGACCCGTTGATCCTTTAGCTCTTCTAGCAATACGAACATATTTGAGTAATTGTCGCTCTGTTACTCCATGATGAAAACGCAATTTTTGTTTTTCCTCCAAACGAATACGATACTGAGAAATTTTTTTATTAGATGTAGATTGGTTGATATAACCAGATTTTGACTGGGGTGTTTTATTAGTTAGTCCTGGTGAAGCCCCCAGACGACGTATTACCCTCACACGAGGTCCTCGGTAACGGGACGTAAAAACTCCTTATTTTACAAAAGAAGTAGTAAAAGAAATAATATAAACTATCCAAATCAAAATACAAGATTTTTTTTTGCATTTGGAAAAAAAAGATATATTTTTTCAGTTGACATTACTTCCAAATTTTTCATTTGAAACAACCATATATATTTTTTTTTTTTCCTTCACAAAATTCTATTTCGGTTTAAAGATATCATGACATATGAAACAAAGCAAGAAAAAATAGTATTATTTTTTTATAACAAAATTTGGGGTTTACTATTTCTACTAATTCCTGGATCCGATAACGAATAGAAACGAATAAAAAAGCTTTTTCATTTCTTAATCTTTCGATAAACTACTATTGGTTGGAGTCGTGACGGAAAATGAGAGGGAATAAGTAAAAAGCCCGCTATCGGAGTCGAACCGATGACCATCGCATTACAAGTGCGGTGCTCTGACCTCTGAGCTAAGCAGGCTCCATGAAAATGAAGAATTTTGAAATTGAACTATGTTTTTTTATAGTGAAATAAAATATTTTTGATAACTCATATTCATATTATTATTATATCTACAACAGCTCGATAATGCAATAAAAAATGATTGCATTTGGAAATAATTTTGATTTTGATTACTGATGAAAAAAGAAAGGGGAAATTTTCTTCAAAAAAAAGAGAGAAAAGAAAATCCATTTCTTTCATCAACTACGTAAAATAAGAAGTATTGCATAAAACCTTAAAAGATACTATAATTATTATGGTAACCATAGAGATGATGAAACAAAAAAATATATATATCTTCTTTGTTTTTGTTATGGTCTAATGGATTAGTTGAAACGAAACTCAAGTAGGAAACGATATTACAACTTTTTCTCTCGGGGAAAAAGGGGGGGTATGGCGGAATTGGTAGACGCTGCGGACTCGATCGATTTGAGCCTTGGTAGAAAAACTTACTAAGTGCTAGCTTTCAGATTCAGGGAAACCTAGGTTGAAGAAAATATAGGCAATCCTGAGCCAAATCCTATTCCCACGAATGGGGTAGGTGCAGAGACTCGATGGAAGCTATCCTAACGAATAATAACCTTTTGACCCCATAGCTCATTCGTAGAAATAGATAAAAAATCTTCGAGTTATTTATCGAATAAACATACTATTCATATATTAGTAAAAAAAACCGATTTTTTTATTTGTCTCATTATTAATAAGATACTTATATCGATTGAAAGTTTCGAAAATTACTGATTACTCAACGGTATGTTAGGTCATTCATTCAAGTAAAAAAAAATGAATCATTTCATCGATATTTTTATCTATTGAATGATTAGGCGAGGATAAAGATAGAGTCCAGTTTCACATGTTGGTTCCAGCAGCAACGTAAATCGTAGCAAAAAGAAAATCCGTTGGCTTTATAGACCGTGAGGGTTCAAGTCCCTCTACCCCCATGGAGAGAAAAGAGAAAGAAGTTCTATTGAAGATTTACTGTTTCTGTTTGATGAAAAAGAAATATATTACTACTCAATATTCTATTTCTATATGCCACGACTGTACCGCCAACGGAATTTCGAAATCATGTTTCTATCTCTTTTCATTGACACAAGTTCATATTCTATGTTAGGATAATTCAAATGATATGTTGGGATAATTCAAATGGGAAGAGCCGGGATAGCTCAGTTGGTAGAGCAGAGGACTGAAAATCCTTGTGTCACCAGTTCAAATCTGGTTCCTGGCATACTATATACTATAAAGTGTAAAAATCGGTGGATTCTCAGAATTACCGTATATTTGTTTCCCTTCCCGAAGAACTGAGAAGGGAAAAGATAAAAAAAAAGCGCTTTTCTTTTCTCGAAATCAATGGGAATTTCTAAAAATCTTTACTAATTGGAATAACTTCGAGTCAAAAATTACTTTTATTTCTTGCATATGTCGTATAGTGCGTAGTACTTGATTTAAGACACATAAATAAATTATTTCTATTGAATTTATTTATGTGTCTTGTCCCTCCTAAGTAGATAGGATTTATATCCCCTGTCACTAGGAGAAACCCCTTTCCATAATTCCATTTCGGGAGGATGAATAGATATGATTAGTTTTTCAACCTCTAAATTCCATAGCAAATCCTGTTATTATTTATGTCAATATGCATCTTGTAGCTCATAGAAATTAGGTACAATGTAATCTTTGCGTAAAGGCCAACCGATCCAACTAGCGGGCATCAATATACGTTTAAGATGCGGATGACTTTCGTGAGAAATTCCCAACATATCATAAGATTCCCGTTCCTGAAAATCAGCACTTTTCCAGATCCAGAAAACAGATGGAATTTCAGGATTTTGCCTCGATACAAAAACTTTTATACATACCTCTTCGGGTTGATCTGCATTGTCTTGTACTTTCGTAAAGTGATATACACTAGCTAGTAGTCCCCCTGGCGCTACGTCATAAGCACATTGGGAACGGAGATAGTTAGAGCCATAAACATATAAAGCTACCGCTACGGAAAGCCAATCCTCAGATCTAATTTGTAAAGTTTCTACACCTTGGTAATCGAAACCCAAAGGTCTATGAGCTAATCTATGTTTCGCTAGCCAAGCAGATAATCGACCCTGCATTTCAGTAGTATTATTCGTAGAAGTATCTAACATATTAGATTTTTTTGAATTTCTTATTATATTTTTCGCTCATTTCTCCGAAAATTCCTCCTCATCATTTCCATATTCCGGAGAGGATACTGAATCACTATATTTCTGAATTGTTTTAGAAGTTATCTCCGAAGTTGAATTAAGTTGAGATTTTGGAAACTTATGGTGTAAATGTTCACCACATCGCTCGGTACTAAGAGTAGGTATAAACTGAAATTGATGATTCAACGTCAAATACCTATTTCCTCGTCGAAGCTTAGTTCTATCCCCATATGTCTCCTGAGCCACTTTTTTACGAAGTTTTATTATAGCATCTATAATAGCTTCTGGTTTCGGTGGACAACCAGGTAAATAAATATCTACAGGAATCAATTTATCTACTCCACGAACAGTACTATAAGAATCTGTACTAAACATACCTCCCGTGATGGTACATGCTCCCGTAGCAATAACATATTTAGGCTCAGGCATTTGTTCGTATAGTCTTACCAGAGACGGAGCCATTTTCGTGGTTACAGTGCCAGCCGTTGTTACGGGGTCAGCTTGTCTAGGACTAGATCTTGGTACCAAACCGTAGCGATCGAAGTCGAATCGCGAACCGATTAATGAAGCAAATTCGATGAAACAACGACTAGTACCGTGGAGAAGTGGCCATAGACTGGAAAGCCTAGCCCAATTTGAGAAATCATTGAAGGTAGTTAGAATAATTGAATTTGGAGTTGTTTGATCAAGTAAAGATGACTCTATAGAATTTATAAGTGGCTTCATAGAATTCTCGATTTTATTTTCACAATTTAAATATTTGGAAACTAAGACCATTCCGATGCTCCTTTCCGCCACGCATAAACCGAACCAATGATTGAAATAGACACGAAAATCGACGCTTCGATAAAAGCAGATATACCCAATTCATTAAAACTCATAGCCCATGGATAGAGAGAAACTGTTTCTACATCGAAAGTAACAAGAACTGAGGCAAACATGTAATAACGAATATGGAATTGGATCCAAGCATCTCCCATTGGTTCTATACCTGATTCATAACTAGTAAATTTTTCTGGTCCCTCACTAACAGGTGCTATAATTTTGGAAATAGAAAAAGCTGTTATAGGAATAAGACTAGTTATTAGCAAAAAAATCCAAAGAGAATCGTTTTTGGGAAGTAAGAACATGAATATACTCCTGTGAAATAAAAAGAATGGTTCTATTTCTCGATTGAAAAGAAAAAGCAATATTTTTTTTTCTTTGCTCGTTGGAAGTTCATTAGGTAAAACAATAGAAATTGAAAAATTTTTCAATTTTTTTTATAACTGTTCCTATTTCATCTCCATTTCCTTCAAGACTCTCGAATCAATGCATTTCCCACATCGGTGGATCGGATGTTTTATTATCCAACAATAGAATAGCGAAACATTCCGTGCAAACTTTCCTTTCGAAAACTTCGTGAGAGGAAGAAAGAGAGGAAAAAAAATCTCTATGGAAGCTTAGTTGGGATTTTATTTTTGTCTATAATGTTCTTTCTCCTCAACCCCCCCCCCATCGAAGTATTCCACGTGGAAAAGGGAAAAAAAAGAAACATTTCATGACATATAAATTGGATTAATAAAATAATAAAATATTGTATAACAAATAAAATCTATTTGAAGAGTCTTAGTCTGACATTCCGACTACTTCTCGAAAGGGAGAAAGGCTGTGAAGTAGGAGCTGCGAATCAAAACTAAGGTTTCTTCTAAGAACTAGAAAGTATTTCGTACTATCCATCCATTAGCTCCATAAGTACTTATCGCAGTGCCAAAATTGGATCCAGTTGATTTCTCCCGAAGAAGTAGATAGTGGATTTACATAAACAGAAATTCCCGACAATAACGAATCGACCGGATCGAAACGAATGAACGATTTTCGTAACACACCTAACAAGGCCCATCGGTTCAGCAAATGTTACGACTCCCCCCACTCGGATCGGATACGATAGAGAACTAGTGACCGTTGTAGTTAACACGGTTTACCAATTTCATATATCTCTCACTGCCCGTCGCGGTAGGGTGACGTGAAATTTGATGGTATTTATTTCTAGTTTAAACCTTGCGCGATATGATATAACGAATGAAATTAATATATTATTCGTTTTTTTTACAAGTGATTCGATGGAATTCATTATAGAACCTCTCCGGACTCGTTTTATACAACAAAAATACCACAGTTTTTTTTTTTTTCTGTCTCACGTCAAAAAATCCTCTATATCTATTAACCTATTATTTATGAGGATTGCGTCAAAAATAATTAGATTCTTTCTTTCAGGGGTTTCGCTGGTTTCGAAGGCGTATAATATTCCATAAAAATAGTGAAGATTCGAGTGACTCGCCATGTTGTATCATTAATCAAAATAAAATCGGAAAAATAACAAATTGGATCTGGTAACAATTCTGGAAACTGTGCCTCAAAAAACTTTGGTTTGTGATCTGATTGAAGTATCGGATCGGGATTTTTTTTTTTTTTTATCAATTAGAAGTTTGACTTCATTGTTCCCGATAAATCTCATGAAGTAGGAGTCTTATCGCAGGAATAGCATATCTAGTAAAAGTAAAAATGTCTTTTCATATTCCTGAAAATCAAAATATCTCGGACTATTATCCGAATTTGGTTAACTAGTTTCCCGATGAAACCGGTCTCGACCTTTCTTTTTCTTCTTTTTCCCCCTTCTCTACCACTAACAAAAGAAATTCAATAATTGATTAATAACTTGGAACAAAGACTTTTAACCGAAAAAGCTTCAACAAACTTTATGCCATTATTTCGGAGCTCGTTCATTACGGTCCGTCACAGAAACTGATGAGCTATTCGTCGAGGGCGTTTACCTATAATGGAACTCCTTCTCTTGACGAGATCCCAGTAGCCTTCTTACTTCACCCCATGAGCTTGATGAAATAAAAGGAATTCCGTGAAAAGGAACGAGTTGACACAAAAAAATTCTTGCAATTTTTTTCAATTTGAGAATTAGATTGTTACTTCTATTCCTCCTGCGGATTAATTTCAAGGAATTCATAGTATTTTTTGTTTCATTTTTTATCAGCGTAACAGAAGAGATATTGAATTTAACTGGGATTTACTTTATCGCAAAATATAGGATCATCGGAAAATCTAGGATAACTAAATGAAATAATGAAATTTCCAGTAACTTTTGAATCTCTGGATCGATGTACGAGGTACTAGGAGGTTCAATTTCTGAAAAAGACAATCTTTTAGTGAACAGTATTGATACATCAACCTGTATTTAGAACAAATGTTACGAACTCTCTTTTCTCTCTTTTACGCCTAAGAAATATCTTACGAAACGTTTGTAGATTTAACATGGTAGAATATTTATTTTTACTTGCCTAGATTAATAGAATATAATTGAAATACGAGCTCGTATAGCCTTTCCAATAAGTCAAATGATTAATTATTCAGGGAAAATGAATAAAAATTTATAGCAAATATAGATGGTTTGTACAGTCATAGTTGCTAGATGAATCGGTAATATACTTCGTCGAATGTGAAAAAATTCATTAAGTATAGTTGTTGTATTTTGTTAATTATATTTATTAGTGTTGGCAGATCTATTGATCGAATCGATTATTTCATATTTTTTTTCTCTTTCTTTCTTATTACCAATCCAGAGACAACTAGAAATCATGCGAAAAGAAGTTGCTCAGCTAGAAAGAGCTTGTGACGGGAGAAATAAAAATGTTATTTGTGTTCGGAGAGGTGAACCATTTTTTAGTATTTTCCTGGATCAACCAATATGTATGACTTCTTTGTCCCGCCAAAACTGAAAATGAACGAGTGAAATGGAGTTTCGGTTTGGAAATATGAGGATTATAAGGTTATAAAAATCTAGGTTTATTTTGAAAGAAAGTTAGATGCGCATAAATCTACAAATTCTGCCTTTGATATTATTTCAATTTCTACGAGGTTTTTATCTCTACTAGAAAATAAAATTTTAGGAACATCTGTAAGTTTCGCAACGATTTCGAGTGGAATAATCGAATAAGTTATCTCAGCACCCGAAAAACCGAGTTTGGCAACGTTTCCGAAATTATTTCTTCGACCAATCAATTCAAATTATTTGAATCTTTCCAATTTCATTTTCGACAGTGTTCTGTCCATGCGCGTTTCTTCCGGCACTTTCTCCGAACAAGCCTCTTCGCTCCCGCAAGAGTATCGCTCAATACCAATAAACGAAGCAATGTCTGGATTTTTTTTTTCTGAACTTGCTCTTCAATTTGCAAATTATTCGTTCTTCAAGTTAAATTAACGACGAATGGGATCAGCAGCATCGGTGGGATGTTCTTCTTTTGGGGTGGGCATACCTGAGCAGCTGCTTCACTCGTTCCTTCCCGCGGGGAGCGACGTGGCGAAGGGAAGGGGCTGTGTGGAAACTAAAAAAGAGTTCATATATTTCTTTCGACTAAATGAGAATTCCGGAAGAAAGATTGGTAGTTAGCAGTTAGCTCTACCATTGGAAATGCAAATAGGTAATAGATAGATAGTATTGAACCCCTCCCCTATAACTGGAGGAAATGTAACAAACAAAAACAATTTCTCGATGAGAAAGAAAGATAAAGAAGTAGTAATGTAGGGCTATACGGATTCGAACCGTAGACATTCTCGGTAAAACAGTCCACATTTATCGAACTTTTTTTTCGACTAGAAAGTTCGATTCGAACTGTTTCAGGAACCCAACATGCAATTTTTCCCTGCATTGGGCTCTCTCATCAACTAATGAATTAGTTGTTTCGCCATCCTTTTCTTCCCGAAAAGATAATGAGATAGCTCCGTGTGCTCGAAAAATTTCTCAGAGCAATCCCAAAGTTTCTTCGAAAGGTCTTGAATGTTGACGTAGGTTTGCTTAATTTAGCACGGATTTACTCAAAATGAGTTTCTATCGCTTAAGAAAAATTTGAAACTTTATACACCTTAAAGTTCATAAAGCGAAATAGATAGAATATCTCGAGGTCCCCGTATTGTCCCCATCATGCTTGGCATTGAATGAATCCAAATTTTACCATATCAACTAAAATGTAGATCTGAGTTAGTTATCAAATTGAATTCTAATTTTTTGTCATGCTACTGTTCCCTCAGATTTATTCGTAGAGTAAGACAAAAATATTTCACATAAGATTTCTTTCGTGAATCGGGCGACCCGATAAACCTTCTTGGAAGCATTGGCGCACGTGTAAACGAGGCGCTCTACCGCTGAGCTATAGCCCTATCGTCATTTCCTTATCAATTTTATAATAACATAATCCGCTACTTCTTGTCAAGGTAAATACCAGATTCAAAAATGGAATGATAAGAATTTTGTATTATTAATAAAACTACGTTGCTTATAAATCCAATAATAGCTACAATGTTAATAACCTACTTAACTCAGTGGTTAGAGTATCGCTTTCATACGGCGGGAGTCATTGGTTCAAATCCAATAGTAGGTAATTTAGATGCCATTGATTCTCATCAATGGCATCTAATAAAATAAAAAATTCAATTGAAAATTTCCCAATCCCGATTTTAAAAAATAGATAGATCTAAGTTTCTTGAATCGAAAAATCTCTCTTTTTACTCAGGAAGAGCAGGAAGAGATTAATTAGAGACGGAAGAAGAAGTAGCGTTGATAGCTTCTAACCGTGCTTTGGCTCTTTTAGAGGCTAAATTAGCTTCAATAACTTGTTTTCTACCTCCAGCTTGAGCTAGCTTGTCCCGAGCCATTTGAAAAGTATCTTGGGCCTCTCGAGGATCTATCTCAATAGCTTTTTCCGCTTCATTCACCAATATGGTCATTCTGTTATTGTCTATCATAGCAAAACCGCCCATCAACGCCATAGTGAACCATTGTCCATTAAGTCGTATCTTTATAATTCCTATATCCGGCGCTGTGAGAGGTGGGGCATGGTTAGGTAATACGCCAATTTGACCACTATTGGTAGATGGAATAATCTCTTGAACTTCTGAATTCCAAACAATTCGATTAGGAGCCATTACACGAAGATTTAGGGTCATTTTCTTATCAATTCTCCACCTGTGAGGTTGCAGCCTTCGCAGTAGCTTCATCAATGTTACCTACCGGATGAGAAGCCTGTTCGGGAAGACTATCCAATTCTCCGGAAGGGATCATTTGAAAACCTTTAATTGTTTCTACGGGACTAACATATTTACCTGGGGAACCTGTAGATACCTCCGCGACGAAAAAAGGTTGGGATAAGAAACGTTCAATTTTCCGTGCTCTCGCTACGGTCAAACGGTCCTCTTCTGATGATTCGTCCAGTCCAAGAATAGCTATAATGTCTTGCAGTTCTTTATAACGTTGCAACGTTTGCTTAACGCCTTGTGCCGTTTCGTAATGTTCCTCGCCCACGATCCAGGGTTGAGGCATAGTAGGAGTTGAATCTGAGGGATCTACGGCTGGATAGATACCTTTGGCAGCTAATCCTCTCGATGGTACAGTAGTTGCATCTAGGTGTGCGAAGGTCGTAGCGGGAGCTGGATCAGTCAAATCATCTGCAGGTACATGAACTGCTTGAATTGGGGTTATGGATCCCTCTTTTGTGGAAGTAATTCTTTCTTGCGAAGTACCCATCTCTGTGCTCGGAGTTGGTTGATGACCTACAGCAGACGGCATTCTACCTAATGGAGCAGAAACTTCTGATCCTGCTTGGACAGAACGAGAAATATTGTCGATGAATGAAAGTACATCTTGCTTATTAACGTCTCGAGAATATTCAGCCATGGTTGGAGCAGTTGAACCGACTCTCATACGAGCCCCTGGTGGTTCATTCATCTGACCATAAACTAGTGCAACTTTGGATTCCGAAATGTTTTGTTCATTAATTACCTTCGATTCCTTCGTCTCCATGTAAGGATCATTTCCCTCACGGGTACGTTCTCCCACTCCACCGGATACGGATACACCGCCATGAGCTTTAGCAATATTATTAATTAGCTCCGTGATAAGTACTGTTTTTCCTACCCCAGCTCCTCCAAATGATCCAATTTTTCCTCCACGGCGATAAGGAGCTGAAAGATCTACTACTTTAATTCCTGTTTCAAAAATGGATAATTTCGTATCTAACTGTGTAGAGGCAGGAGCAGATCTATGAATAGGAAATGTTGTACTAACATCTACAGGACCTGAATTATCAACAGGTTCTCCGAGAACGTTAAAGATTCGTCCAGGGGTCGCTTCACCAACCGGAACACTTGAAGGAGCTCCTGTATCAATAACTTTCATTCCTCTCATCAAACCATCTGTAGCACTCGTAGCCGCAGCTCTAACCTTATTATTTCCTAATAACTGTTGTACCTCACACGTAACATTAATTCCCTGACCAGCTGTATTTTGGCCCTTTACTATCAGAGGGTTGTAAATATTAGGCATCTTACCCGGGGAGGAAGTTACATCTAATACGGGACCAATAATCTGAGTAATACGTCCTACATTCTCGGCAACGGGTGTAGAAATCCCAAAAGCACGAGGATTTGTTTTCATAAAGATTTAGAGGTAGTAAAATTAGTTGCTGATTGTACCGAGAAAAGTCCTTAGTTTCAAGTCGATCGTTTAATTATTAATAAAAAATACCACCTCGAATTCGTATTACATATAAGTTACATATAAATATATATATATTTTTATTTATATATATAGAAATATAAAATAACCTAATAATTTGGTAATTAATTAGGTCTTAGTTATTTATTTCCTCTTATTCCAAAAATTGAATTTATATTTCAACACTTTAAAAACTAAGTATAATCGATTCTTATTTTTACCAATTAGTTTAACACTTAAGAGGTTATCAGGTCAATGCTTGGGGGGATTTAGAGAAAACAAGAGATTCATTGATGGGGAGGGGAAGAAAAAAGAAAAAAAACTGGGTTGCATCAAATATCAAAAATAATATACAATGATACTGTTTCATTGGGGGAAAAGAGCTTTGTCCGAGAATAGGCAAAGGTTTATTAACAAGCAAGTTTCTTCTTTTGCAGAAGATTTCTACAGAAGATTTTATTTGTCGAGCAGACCTCATCCTTGCAAGAGTTATTAATTGAGTTGTAGGGAGGGACCTATGTCACCACAAACGGAGACTACAGCAGGTGTTGGATTCAAAGCTGGTGTTAAAGATTACAGGTTAACTCATTACACTCCGAATTATGAGACCAAGGATACCGATATTTCGGCAGCATTTCGAATGACTCCTCAACCTGGAGTGCCACCCGAGGAAGCGGGAGCTGCAGTAGCTGCAGAATCTTCCACTGGTACATGGACTACTGTTCGGACTGATGGACTTACCAGTCTCGATCGTTACAAGGGTCGATGCTATGACATAGAGTCTGTTGCTGGAGAAGAGAATCAATATATTGCCCATGTCGCTTATCCCTCAGATCCATTCGAAGAAGGTTCTGTTACCAACTTATTCACTTCTATTGTAGGTAATGTATTTGGATTCAAAGCTTTACGAGCCCCACGTCCAGAAGATTTGCGAATTCCTCCTGCTTATGTCAAAACTTCTCAGGGTCCACCTCACGGTATTCAAGTTGAAAGAGATAAATTGAACAAATATGGTCGTCCTTTATTGGGATGTACTATTAAACCAAAACTAGGTTCATCTGCCAAAAACCATGGTAGAGCAGTATATGAATGTCCTCGTGGTGGACTTGATTTTACTAAAGATGATGAAAACGTAAATTCCCAACCTTTCACGCGATGGAGAGATCGTTCCTTATTCATAGCAGAAGCTATTTATAAATCTCAAGCCGAAACAGGCGAGATCAAGGGGCATTACTCGAATGCTACTGCAGGTACATGTGAAGACACGATGAAAAGGGCGGAATTTGCTAGAGAATTGGGAGTGCCTATCGCCACGCATGACTATTCGACAGGAGGTTTTACTGCAAATACTAGTTTAGCTCATTATCGCCGAGACAATGGTCCACTCCTTCACATTCACCGCGCAACGCACGCAGTTATCGACCGACAAAAAAATCATGGTATGCACTTCCGTGTATTAGCCAAAGCATTACGTCTGTCCGGTGGAGATCATATCCACTCTGGTACCGTGGTAGGTAAACTTGAAGGGGAACGTCAAGTAACTCCAGGGTTCGTTGATCCACTTCGTGACGATTACATCGAAAAAGATCGAAGTCGTGGTATTTATTTCACTCAGGACTGGGTCTCTTCGCCAGGTGTTTTACCTGTAGCTTCGGGAGGTATTCATGTTCGGCATATGCCCGCTTCGACCGAAATTTCTGGAGATGATTCTGTATTACAGTTCGGTGGAGGAACTTCGGGACACCCTCGGGGGAATGCACCTGGTGCAGTAGCTAATCGAGTTGCTTCAGAAGCTTGTGTACAAGCTCGTAACGAAGGGCGTGACCTTGCTCGTGAAGGTAATGAAGTTATTCGTGAAGCTTGTAAGTGGAGTCCTGAACCAGCTGCCGCTTGTGAAGTATGGAAAGAAATCAAATTTGAATTCGATACGATTGATACCCCGTAATTTCGTCACTTTTGTCTATTTTCTCTCTCACCTCTATCAATAGATAGAGGTGAATAGAAAAGAAAGAAAAATAAAGAATATATATCATCCTATCTTTATATTTCCTACTTATATCTGTCGTAATTTATTATCTTTTTGAATTAGATAAATAGTTCAATTTCGAGAATAGGGAAATGACTATAGAAGTAAAAGTAGCTTTTTCTTGAAAGCATATTTCGCATTCAATAGGGGGTTTTGTAGCTCAGTGGATCAGAGCCCATGGTTCCGAACCATGAAGTCAAGGGTTCAAATCCCTTCTAAACCACTCAAAATAGTTATTTCTTCTTTTATTTTCATTGTCCATAGCCTTCTATTTATCATCTTTCTTCCGATAATTAAAAAAAAGGTCTATTATAGAATTAGTAAATAAAGCTAATCGCAATTTAATAATTCGATCTATTAATTAAGTAAGTAAGTTTAGTTTCGTTTGAATTTTATATTGTAAAAATAAAAAAAAAAACTCTTTTCGTTTTTTTATATTCCCAATCATTGAACTTTTATAGTCAACCGTAAGAGAAAAAGCTTAAATATTATTGATACGTACGAGGTTTGATAAGAAGAATAAGGAGAAGTTTATGTCTCTAATGAATTGGTTCGAAGACAAACGGCGATTCGGTGGATTAATCGGAGCTTTTATTGAAAAGGCTACCAAAGGATATGTTCTTAGCGAAAGAGAAAAAGATCGATATATAAAAATTGATACTACTAAAGGGTTACGGACTCGACGTGATAATTGTGAGAACATGCTCTATGTCAGATTTCTGAGACAAAATAGGCGCATTTGTGAAGAATGTGGGTATCATTTGCAAATGAGTAGTACAGAAAGAATTGAACTTTCAATTGATCGTGGGACTCGGCATCCTATGGATGAAGACATGGTTGCTCGAGATGTTCTTAGATTTTCTGATGAAGATTCTTATAAGAATCGTGTCACTTTTTATCAGAAACGAACGGGTTTGACTGATGCTATTCAAACAGGCATAGGGAAACTAGATGGGACTCCTGTTGCTCTTGGAGTTATGGATTCTCAGTCTATGGGAGGTAGTATGGGTTCTGTGGTAGGTGAAAAGATTACTCGTCCTATCGAATATGCTACCAGAAAATCTATGCCGTTAATAATTGTGTGTTCCTCCGGAGGGGCACGCATGCAAGAAGGAACTTTAAGTCCAACGCAAATGGCTAAGATTTCTCCCGTTTCACAGATCCATCAAGCTCAAAAAAGGTTACTATATATAGCTATTCTCACATATCCTACAACTGGTGGAGTTACTGCTAGTTCTGGTATGTTAGGAGACATTATTATTGCTGAACCCAAAGCATACATCGCATTTGCGGGTAAAAGAGTAATCGAACAGACATTACGTCAAAAAATACCTGATGGTTTTCAAGTTGCTGAATCTTTATTCGATCACGGTTTACTCGATTTGATTGTTCCACGTAACCTCTCGAAAGGCGTTTTGAGTGAAATTTTTGAACTTTATGGTTCGGCTCCTTGTAAGGAACGTAATAATTATTATTTTAGATAATTATTACGTTATGTTTTTTCCAACCGTCCAATCAAAGAAATCTTTTTTATCAAATTTTTTGTTATTCTTTTTAAATGTTATAATTCCTTTGTATATAATAGAAAAATTTCTTATATCGAATAAATATAATTGAATTTAGCTTTTACTAGAAATTTCTTCTATTTTTTTTATTTCGGATAAAGAAAAGTTGATATTAAAAAAAAAAAAAAAATGGATAATCATAATCATCCAAAAAAAAAAAAAATATCAACATGTCTTCTATAAAAAAAAAAAAAAAATTTCCTTATTTTGTCTCAAAATTCTCTTTCTTCTACAAAAAATATTATTAAAGGTAATTTTTTTATGACAGCTTCTTACTTACCTTCCATTTCTGTGCCTCTAGTAGGTTTAGTCTTTCCAGCAATTACAATGGCTTCTTCGTTTATATATATCGAACAAGACGAAATAGTATAATTTTTGATGTAATCAAATTTTCCAAGTATAGTTTTATTGTTGGATCGTGAGATACCAAAAATTTCTGTATTCCTAGTAAAATCTTTTGAATATATATATATATATATATATATATATATATTACATATTTTTTTTCTCTTTTTCATAAATATATTCAAACTCGATTGTAATTATCACTTTATTTTATCTTTCCTCATAATTAGAATTACCACTGATAAGTAAAATTGAGAAATAGAAAAAAAAAAATTTTAGGATATATATCAATCTATGATAGATTAATATATATCTTAAAAAAAAAAATGCTTCTAAAACAAATAAATATTTCGGCTATTTCGCCCCATCAAAAAGAACAAAATCTGGGAGACTTTGTTACGAATTGTCAATCTGAATGGCTTCAAGTAAAACCTATAATAGGTTCTAAAAAAATAAGTAATTTTTGCTGGGCGTGCATTATTTCGTTGGGTGCATTAGGATTCTTTTCAGTTGGAATTTCTAGTCACTTCGGTAAAGATTTAATACCCTTTCTATCATCCCAACAAATTCTTTTTGTCCCACAAGGAATTGTAATGTGCTTCTATGGTATTGCAGGTCCGTTTCTTAGCCTTTATTTATGGCGTACAATTTCGCGGAGTGTAGGTAGTGGCTACAACCGATACGATAAACGAGAAAAAATCGTTTGTCTTTTTCGTTGGGGATTTCCCGGAGAAAATCGTCGTATTCGTATCCAATCTCTCATGAAAGATATCCAAGCGATACGTATGGAGGTTCAGGAAGGTATTTATCCTCGTCGCATTCTTTATACGAAAATTAAAGGTCAACAAGATGTTCCTTTAACTCGTATTGAGGAAAACTTAACTCCGGGAGAAATGGAAGAAAAAGCTGCGGAGTTAGCTCGATCCTCGCGCGTATCAATCGAAGGACTCTAAACTTCACTTTAGAACAAGAAATAGATGGTTTTTCTGTTTTTTTCGGTTCTTGAGAGAAAAAAAAAAATCGATAAGAAATGAAAAAAAATGAAAATTCATTTTTTTTTTATGCAACTTCTTCTGGCAAAGTATAAGTAGCACTTATGAAATCATACTGGGCACAAATTTCTTGTTGGTTATTAAATACTCCATATCGTTCTTTAGAGAGAGCTTATAGAGCGAGCAAACGAATACGATATATAAAGAAAAATTATATGTGTTATAAAGGTATGGTTTCATCTTCGGCACGGTCTTGGCAAGCTATAATGCTATATATGAATACGAAATTCAATAATTATGTATTCATAATATATTGGAGTCTCTTGGAATGTAGAATTAGCATGTATTTTTCAAACTTCTTGAATAATTCAATATTATTTAGAATATTTGAAAAATTTTCTATTTTTTCTCAAAAAGCAGCTAATGAGTATTCGTTTTCCGTGAGTCTTCATCAACATTTTGGGATTCTCTCGAATCTTTCTTTTCATAAGGTTTGGAATAATCTCTCGAATGTTTTTTCTTTCTCTCCTCTCCCTCTTGGTTCTACCGGAAAAGTTGTTAGAAAGACTAGTAAAATTTCCAAACGATATAGATCTGATCGGAAGAGTGAAAAGGACTTTAAAGCTAAAAATTTTTCTATTTCGAGTGATTCAGTTGAGAGGGATTCGAGAAAGATTGAACAGATGAATAAGAAACTAGCTTGGATCGAAGCAACTTCAAATGATTTGGATACTTGGAAACGGTATCATTTTCCTTCTGCTTCTTCCCCCGAAAAAGAAGAAACTTTAGAAAATAAAATTTTTTTTTTTAATTCTAAAAATTCTATTACTACTGCAACAGCTTATGAATCTATAGGTCTTGTACCTCGCTCCATAACCCGTACCTTATCCGGATTTCAGACAGAGTTGACGGGTCAATCAAGTTCATTAGTACTTCAAGAATTTCGAGTGGCTAAATATCAAGCATTGGCTTCTCTACAATATATGGGATGTTTACTATTTCTCCCCTGGGGAATCTCCATTCTTCCGAAAGAATGTTTTTTAGAACCTTGGGTTAAGATTTGGTGGAATACATGTCAATCCCAAATTTTTCTTAATTCTCTTCAAGAAGAAATAGCATTGAAACGGCTTCAGGAGGTAGAGGAACTTGTTTGGTTAGATAAAGTGATGGCAAGTTCCTCGAAAGTCCAGTCACAAGATCTTGATATAGAAATTCACGAAAAAACAATTCAATTACTAAAAACGTACAATGGAGATAGTATTCAGACTATTCTACATTTATTAACAGATATTATTTGTTTCGCCACTTTGAGTGTTTCGTTCATTCTAGGTAAAGAAAGACTTGCTATTTCAAATTCTTGGGTTCAAGAATTATTTTATAGCTTGAGTGATACGATGAAAGCTTCTTTCATTCTCCCATTAACTGATCTATGTATCGGATTTCATTCGCCTCATGGCTGGGAAATAGTTATAGGTTCCCTCTTAGAACATTTAGGATTCGCTCATAACAAACATATAATATCCTGTTTTGTTTCAACCTTTCCAGTCATTCTAGATACAGTTTCTAAATATTGGATTTTTCGTCATTTAAATCGTATATCTCCCTCTATTGTAGCGACTTATCATACGATGAATGAATAAGAAATATGTTTCAAATAGCGAAGCGGTTTTTTAAAAACCGTTAGTTATTCAAATTGATATATCAATTATCAGTAAGAGTAGAATACTTTTGATTTCTCACCATTATTGTTACTATAACAGCGGAATTATAAACGGGGGTAGCTATAATAGCTGAGACGCTGAGGGCACCCCACTCGTGAAAAATTTTTTGAAACAAATAATCGAACCATGCAAAAAAGAAATATTAGTCACTGGATGAGGAAGTGGGTGATTCGATCGATTCCGATCCTGATCGTGATGATGAGAATAATAGCTTGGCCATCTATTTCCGAAGCATATCCAATTTATGCACAGCAGGGTTACGAAGATCCTCGAGAAGCAACTGGCCGTATTGTATGTGCCAATCGTCATTTGGCTAAAAAAATCGTGGATATTGAAGTTCCACAGTCTGTACTTCCAGACACAGTTCCTGAGGCTGTTGTTAAAATTCCGTATGATATACAAGTAAAACAAGTCCTTGCTAATGGTAAAAAAGGAGCTTTGAATGTAGGAGCTGTTCCTATTTTACCCGAGGGGTTCGAATTAGCCCCTCCCGATCGTATTCCTCCCGAAATGAAGGGAAGAATAGGTAATCTTTATTTTCAACCTTATCGTCCCGACAAAAAAAATATTCTTGTAATAGGTCCCGTTCCTGGTAAAAAATATAGTGAAATTGTCTCTCCCATTCTTTCACCAGATCCTGGTACTAATAAAGAAGCTCACTTCTTGAAATATCCCATATATGTAGGTGGTAATAGAGGAAGGGGACAAATCTATCCCGATGGGAGTAAAAGTAACAATACTGTTTATAACGCTTCAACCACAGGTAAAGTAAGTAGAATCTTACGTAAGGAAAAAGGTGGATATGAAATAACTATTGATAATACATTAGATGGTCGTCAAGTAATTGATATCGTACCCCCAGGACCAGAACTTATTATAACGGAAGGTGAGTTTATTAAGGTGGATCAGCCTTTAACTAATAATCCCAATGTAGGTGGATTTGGTCAAGGAGATGCAGAAGTAGTACTTCAAGATCCTTTACGTGTTCAAGGTCTTTCATTATTCTTTGCATCAGTTATATTAGCACAAATATTCTTAGTACTTAAAAAGAAACAATTTGAGAAAGTTCAATTAGCTGAGATGAATTTTTAGTTTTTCCACACTTAATTAAAATCAGATAGAATTAACCAAAGTGTTTGATTAATAGAAAATTCCTCTCTTATTGATGGTTGCTGCAACGAGGTCGAATTCGTGTTTTATTCTACATAATGTGGTAATTTATCGTTCAGAAATCGAAAATTATGAATATTATTTCATCTTTCCTTTATTCAAAGAAATTTCGAATTATTGGGGATACACATCAACAGTTGGTATTTCTGAACGAGAGGCTCAAAAAGCACTAACACATACATATAAAGTTGCTGAATGGTCTTATCTTTTTCATATATACTCTAAAAAAAAAATATATATATAATTGTAATAATAATTCTTGAGGAGAAATAGAAAAAGAATCAGTAATCTATTACCGATCAATAAAAATTTTATATTTATATTTCGAGGAACATATTACCAATCAATTTGATTTATTAGAAAGGAATTGTTTCTGTTCGTGCGAATAAAACGTTTATCGAGAAAGAAATCGACATATATATAAGTATAAAAAAAAAAAAAAAAGTTTTCAAAAATCTAAAATTTCTTTCCAAAATTTCTTCTTCAAAAAAAAAAAAAAAAAAAAAAAATAATTTTTAAATCAAGGTATTTTTTTTTTTCTTCTTTTCTTCTTCAATTCTACCCAAAAATTACCAAAAAAAATTTTTTTGCACTTTCCCTTTTATTTTTTTGCAACCCAGGGAAAAAGGAAAAGAAAAAAATTTTTGTATATCTGTAAAAAAAGGGCCCAAATTGTTTATTGTAAACATCTATGGAAAATTAAAATTCCCCCAAAAAAACCCCTTAAAAGGGCCCTTTTCAAAAAAAAAAGGGGGGGGGGGGTTT